>JAQQSZ010007002.1:0-13434 GCA_028646595.1 Phalanger gymnotis
TTCCTTCTTTCCTTCCTTCCTTCTTTCCTTCTTTCCTTCTTTCCTTCCTTCCTTCCTTCCTTCCTCCCTTCCTTCCTTCCTTCCTTCCTTCCTTCCTTCCTTCCTTTTTTCCTTCCTTCCTTCCTACATATAATGGATATACTAGGTAAATTTGGGAGGGAGGGAATCACCCTCTCCAAGCCAATCATAAAGTTTTAGGGGTGAATAGTTTTTATGTTTTTTATTCAGTTATTGTTCACTCTGTATTTTATAGCATTTGTTGTTGAGATGTGGTTTAGAGTTAAAAATGTGTTGGATTTGTATATATTGCCACATTTCTAGATGCAATATTTTAATGTAATTTATGAAAATAATAGTATGCTTTTAGCCAAGGTTTTTGAATGACTTTATAAATATTACTTCCTTTCATCCTCATAAAGACCCTGGGAGGTAGATGCTGTTATTATCTCTATGTATGTAAAGAATAAAGAAACCCTTCCTCCGTCATCCGGGTTTGCGACTTGAAGTCATTCTTGACTTTTCCTTCTTCCCAACATCCAATCAATCACCAAGTTTTGTCAAGCTTCCTGCCATCTTACAATATTTTTCATACCTGCTCCTTTCTCGCTGCTCACATGGTTATGACACTAGCCCAAAGCCCAATCACTTCTCACCTACATTAGTGCATTAGCCTGCTTGTTGGACTCAGGTTCCAGTTCCTCTCCTCCTGTGTTGGTAAGCACAATGGGCTCTTAGCACTCGGTTCAACCAAGTGTCCTTGAAGAGTTTGGCTTTTGTTTCCTTTGATTAATTCAGTGTGTTTCATTGAGTCTTACTAGGTGCTAAGCCCCAGGCCCAAACCCCTGTTAGGTGCTAAGCCTATGTGGGTGTGAAGCTCCCAGGGTACTAAGGGAGGTGCTAATTCCAGAGCCAGTCATAGCAGCCTAAGTTCTAGTCATTCAGATGACATTTGATGACGTCTGAAATGATATAAGAAGAGAAGACAGCGATATTTGCTCAGGGCTCTCACTCTTGGTGGTGCTGATGTGGAGACTCTGGGCAGCTGTAGCTAAGAGCCCTCCAGCTTGTAAACCTGAATATTGTGACTTTGTTAAACTCTGGTAACTATATATTGGGATTTGAATTAGACAAGGTCTGTCTGTCGATGTTTGTAATTTGTTTGTATTTGTTCTGAAGCTCAGGGTTCTGGCTTTTTCACCTGAACTAAGTGAATGGTATTTGTATGCTGAATTAAAATAAGCTTGTTAACCCCTTGATGTTGCTTTCCTTACTAAAGCAGATCAAAAGAACCTGGGCTTTTGCAGTGTGCTGGCAGCGTTCTTGGTGTTGGGCTTGTGTTGGTCTTTCACCCCCACAACAGCTGCTAGCCGGATTGTTGCAACACCTCCCTAATGAAGAAACTGAGGTGGATAGAGGTTAAGTGTCTTGCCTAATGTTACAAATCTGATAAGTATCTGAGGCTGAATTTGAACTCAAGGCTTCCTGACTCCAGGACCAGTATTGTCTATTTGCTGTTATAATTGTATTTGTGTTGTGTGGGTATGTATGTAATGGTGAACCTCTCCCCAAACCATTCCGAACCTCCAAGACCTGAGAAAGGCCTAAAATCTGGATTGACCAATCAAGTGAAAGACATTTTTGGCCCACTCTGAGCTTAACCTACCATAATGCCTTGTGTGCTTTGGCATGAGAGACATGCTTTGCTTTGCCCTCTGAGTGAACTCCAAATGGCCCTTCCTGTTTCAGCAACTACAAGGCCAGATGAAGCTGATCAGGAGCATTCTTCTGCCAAGGACAAGATGCCTTGACTCAAACACTATCTTCAATAATGGGACTTTTCTTATGTTTTCATATGTTATATTATGTCATGTTAATAGTAAGAGAAACAAAGATATCCTGAATCTATAATTTCAATTAACACATTGACATTCTCTTATTATTATTATTGTATTTACAATGCATCCCATTAAGAAATCCCTTTTGCATATTATGGTTAACAGTTATGGAGGTTATAATTTTGGTTGACACAGGCATCCTGAATTGGGATTGCTCTAAGTGTATAAAGAATCTCCTTCAGCTTGTTTACTTGTTTCTGACTCCGTCATACATGATTCTCTGGCTTAATGAGAATAAATAAGCATATTATAGCACGTGTATATTCTGATTCTGTTTTTCCATGTTCAAACATTTGGTAAGGTGAACCCCATTCTGTTTGTTCTTTGGATTAACCTTTGGTTAAAGGGGAAACTGATTCTGTTTGTTTTTTTTTTTGGACCAAACCTTAGGCAAATGCAATACATATGCATATATTGCTAAGAATGTTTATTATTTATATATTAATATGGGAATATATACACACAGAATAATTTTTTATAATGTCAAATATTAAGTAGGCACAGCTAAGTGACTCAGTAGATAGAGTGCTGGCCTGGAGTTGGGAACACTCATCTTCTTGAGTTCAAATCTGGCCTCAGACACTTACTAGCTGGTGACCCTGGTCAAATCACTTAACCTTGTTTGCTTTAGTTTCCTCATCTGTCAAATGAGCTGGAGAAGGAAATGGCAAACCACTCCAGTATCTCTGCCAAGAAAACCCCCAATGGGGTCAGAAGAGTTGGACATGACTGAAATAGCTGAACAACAACAAAATATTAAATATATGTGTATATAAATATATACGTGTATGTATATGTGGTACATATGTGTATTTGTGTATACACAGACACAGACACAGACACACACGCACATATTTCTCAGGTTTCAAGCCAAACCTGGGGCACTTTGCTTGCTGTGAATCCATGACTCTGGATTGCTGTAGAGCATGCTATTACAAAGCTTCAGCCTCACCTGATCATAGGAATTGGTGTAAATGCTTGAGGGAGCATCCATTACAAACAGTACAAAGCAGGTACAGGCTTTTGGAAAACTGGCTTTCCGAAGTTTTTTTTTTTTTACTCAGGACACACTTTTAAGTTATTAATATTTTCTCCATCATTTTCTTAAGTCTAGGCAATCAACAGAATGATAAATCGAGCCCTGATCTGTAGCATCTCCCAATTTCTGAGGTGCAAATGCACGTACTGAATATTTCAAATTAGTTAGAAACTCTAAGAAAGAATATCCGACATAGAGGTCCTTCTTCTCCACTCAGAGCAGAAATTGAAGCATCCCTTGGTGAGATTTGGGTAAGATTTTAGAAGTATTGGTCCATGCTATCTATGTGCCAACTGTCCATGTGTCTGGATAACCCATATGGATATACGTTTTACACAGGCAGGACACCCCCACCACCCCCATCTTACATGTAAAATATTTGCCTTTTTTTTTTTGGTTTATACTCCCTTTTTATTGAGGTTAATGGGGTCATAACAGCCAGTATGTGTCAGGACCAGGATATAAACTCAGGTGATCCTGGCTTTCAGGGTGGCTTTCTATCCACTTTAGGACCATTGATTTAGAGCAAGAAACAGCCTGAGAGATCATCTGCTCCAATAACTGCATTTTAGAGATAAGGAAGCTGAGATCTAGAGAAGTAAATAACCTGCTCAAGGTCACACATCTACTAAGAATCAAGGATGAAAAAGATGCTAACTAAGGGGCTTGGTTGAAGAGAGCAACTCAGGATGAAGAAAGAGAAGGAGAGAAGAAGACAACAGGTAAGGTGAGAAGAGGATGTTATGGATAGATACCCTTCCCTTGACTCCCTGGTTGCAGAATTACCAAAGAGTTTCTATCTTGGACAATATCAAAGCATACTTACTTCTCTAGTCCAAAGGGTGGTAGAAGCTGGCCTGCACTGTTAGCCCCCAGTTGCTTTTGTTGGAGCAATCTTCTCTCACTGACCACATCCTTATTCTCATCCCCTGCAACCTATTCCCCCTCAACCTCTCACTCTAAACCTACACACTGTTCCACTATGCTCTCTCTAATGTCTGCTCCAAAGGCAGTAAACCAGCTTTCATTTTAAAACTTTTCCTTTCTCAATACCTGCATCTTCTTGTACTAAGATATGGCTCCCTCCTGATAATATGGCATGCCTGGCCACCCTTTCCAGAATTAGTTGTATTTTCACTTATACTCACTAACTGGTCATTGTGGGAGGGTTGGAATAATTTGAGATCTGGTATCCCTAGGCCACCTTCCTTTGTATTTTAAAAAATTAATTCCCTTTGTATTCTTGACCTTTTGTTCTTTCAGGTGAATTTTGTTATTATTTTTTCCAGCTTTATAAAATAAATTTTTGATAGTTTGGTATGGTACTGAATACATAAATTAATTTAGATAGAACTGTCACTTTTATTATATTGGCTCAGCCTATCCATGAGTAACTGATGTTTTAAAAGTTGTTTAGATATGACTTTATTTGTGAGAAAAGTCCTTTGCAACTGTATTACATAGTTCCTGTGTTGGTCTTGGCGGGTAGACTCCCAAATATTTTATATTGTCCGTAATTATTTTAAGTTTTAGTTTTCTTTCTATCTCTTGCTGCTGGGCTTTGTTGGTTGTATACAGAGATGTTGATGATTTCTGCAGATTTGTTTTATATCTTACAACTTCGCTAAAGTTGTTAATTATTTCAACTAGTTTTTTAGTTGCTTCCCAAGGATTATCTAAATATGTGATCATATTATAGGCTAAGAGTGATAGTTCTGTTTTTTCTTCAACTTCTTTTTCTTCTCTCATTGCTATAGCTAACATTTCTAGTACAATGTTGAATAATAGTTATGGTAATGGGCATCCTTATTTCACCCTTGTTCTTTTTGGGAAGAATTCTAGCTTATCTCTATTACAGATAATGCTTGCTGATGGTTTTAGACTGATACTACTTATCATTTTAAGGAAAGCTACCATCACTCCTATATTTTCCAATGTTTTTAATAGGAATGGGTGCTGTATTTTGTCAAAAGCTTTTTCTGTATCTATTGAGATAATCATATGATTTCTCTTGGTTTCATTATTGATATGCTTAATTATGCTGATAATTTTCATAAATTTGAGCCAGTCTTACATTAGTGGTATAAATCCTACCTGGTCATATTATATGATCCTTGTGATATATTGCTGTAATCTCCTTGCTAGTATTTTATATAAATTTTTTTCATCTATATTCACTAGGGAAGTTATTCTGTAGCTTTCTTTCTCTGTGTTACTTCTTCCCGATTTCAGTATTGGCACCATATTTGTGTCATAAAAGGAATTTGATGGGGCTCCTCCATCTGTTTTCCAAATAGTTCAGATCATATTATAATTAATTGTTCTTTAAAGGTTTGATAGAATTAGCTTGTGAATCCATTTGGCCCTGAGGATTTTTTATTAGGGAATTCATTGATGGCCTGTTCAATTTCTTTTTCCAAGAGATGGTTACTTAAGTATTCTCTTTGCTCTTCTGTTAATCTGGGCAATTTATATTTTTAAATTTAAATATTCATTGGTTTTGCTTAGAGTGTCAGACTTATTGGCAAATAATAGGGCAAAATATTTCCTAACAATTGCTTTTTTCTTCTATGCAGGACAGTTCAATTGATCTGCCAGGGGTTCCTCTTTGAAAGGAATGCAGACTCACAGTTTGCATACGAAAATTGGAAAACCTTCCCATCCGTGAGGGCATAGCACCTCCTGGGTAGATCTTGTACCTAGTGAAGGTGCACAGCTTGACCTTCATAGTTGCAAATGGGAGGAAGATGGCAAAGAGGAGGAGGTAGGAGTTACTTTCTTCAGTTAGCTTTTTTACCTTCTTTTTCATTTGGCCAATTCTGCCTTTTAAGGAGTTGTTTTCTTTAGTAAATATCTATGCATCTTTTTCCATTTTTTGTGCTTCCTTTATCAAATTGTTGAGTTTTTTTCATGATTTTCTTGGATCACTCCCATTTCCTTTCCCAATTTTTCTTCTCCCTCTCTAATTTGATTTTTAAAATAATTTTTGAGCTCTTCCAAAAGTTCTTTTTTTGGCCTGAGACCAATTCCCATTTTTCTATGAGGGTTTGCATTTTGATGTTCTTTTCTGAGTTTGTGTGTTGATATTTCCTGTCACCATATGGTCAGATTCTTTTACTTGGGGGGGGGGGGCAGGGGAGCTTGCTCATTTCACCCAGCCAATTTTGTTATTTTAAAAATTGAGTTCTGTTTCTGGGTGCCAGGAGCTGCAGGCCATGGCTACTTGCCTGGCATTGTACAGGTGCTGCTGGGGCCCTGGACACTTATCTGGTAATGCACCTGGGCTGCAAGGTGCCAGGCTGTTTATCTGGTTCTATGCTGTGCCTGCAATGGCCCTGTTTCACTGGGGCCATGGGGGTCTGGCCACTGTTCTGGTGCTGTGGGGTTAGGGGGGGGTTAGACATGCAGTTGGCTGCTCTCCTGCTGCACCAGGGCCTTGGTCACTGACATGTGCTGGGACTCAGGATGTCCTGCTGGCTTGCCAGGACACTGCCTGCTGTGGACTGCATTCTCCTTTTACCTGAGTGAGACAGAGACTTCCTGCTGACCTTCCAAGTTGTCTCAGTTTGGAAAATTGTTTCACTCCATCTTTTTGTTGGTTTTGCCATTCTAGAATTCATTTTAAAGTACTGTTTTATAATTGTTTAGAGGTGAATTCAGGAAAGTTCAGGCAAATTCCTGCTTGTTCCACCATCTTGTCTCTTGTTAGTTGACACTAATACACTGTTGGTGGAACTGTGAACTGATCCAACTGTTTTGGAGAAGAATCAAAATGTTCCCAAAGGGTTATAAAACTGTGTACCCTTTGAACCAGCAATACCAATATTAAGTCTATTTCCCAAGGTGATCAGGGAAAAAGAAGAAGAATCTGTATCTTCTAAAATATTTGTAGTAGCTCTCTTTGTGGTAGCAAAGAACTGGAAATTGAGGGGATGCCTACCAATTGGGGAACGGCTAGACAAATTGTGGCATATGATCATGATGGAATACTACTGTGCTGTAAGAAATAGTGAGCTGGTTTATTTTAGAAAAACATGGAAAAATTTGCATGAAATGATGAAGAGAGAAATTACCAAAGTGAAGAGAACATTGTATATAATAACAGAAATACTGTTCAAGAAACAACTGTGAATGACTAAGTTATTTTGAGTATTATAAATACTTAAATCAACTACAAAGGAAGATACTATCTGCTTCTAGAGAAAGAACTAATAAATAGAAGTATACTGAGTATGGTTTCACATAGAAAGATAGATAGATAGATAGATAGACAGACAGACAGACAGACAGACAGACAGATAGATAGATAGATAGATAGATAGATAGATAGATAGATATAGATACAGATATCAAGATACCTAAATCTATACCTATCTACTTATCTTTGTGTTAAATGGTGGCCTTCTTTGGTGTGGGGTAGAGAGGGAGAGAGGAGACAGTTTGGAACTTAAAATGCATGAGAGCAGAGGGAATTAGTTGCCTTCTCTGTAAGTTGCATTTCCATCATAAATCTTCATGACTCCCCCAGATAGTCTTCCCAGTTTCATCCATGTGGCATGACTCCATCAGAGGTACTCCATGCATATTCTAGTCTTCCTCAGAGTGGCCAGTCAGAGGTCCAAAGCAATTCTGCCTATCTGTAACCCCTAGCAGAAGCTGCCATGCAGTGATTGTGGAGGTGGAGGAAGATGTGTCTTTCCTCACCCTTCATGGAAGTCACATATCACCTGGAGAATCTCAGCCAAGAGTGTACCAACCACAAACTATCTCCTTCTAATTTCCCTGTCACCTCATTCCAATGCTGCTACCATGGCCTGGGGGATGATAAAGGGACCAGGCAGGGTTTCCATCTCATAGGAAAATGCCAAGCCCTTTCAGCAGTGAACCACTGCGTGGCTAGAAGCAACTAGACTTTGTCATCTCCAAGGCACCCAAATGTGTACACCAACATTCATACATGCTGTCCCAAAGCAGGCAGGGCTGCTTTGTCTGTGTTTGGGGGAAAGGCCATACCCTTCATACTCTGATCGACCCGATAGGAGCAAGAAATGGTCTTTCTTCCTGCCTTAGACCCAACCCTCCAGTTCTTACCCAGGGCCTGCTCCCCTGATTGGGGAGAATTCTCCATAACTAGCCAAGCTCAGACCTCCAGCTGTTAGTCTCTGCCCATCTTAGTGCCATCCTGAGCCTTATCCCTTTCCACCCCTAGTTCTAGGAACTATAATCGTACCCAAAGTGTTATCCTTGGAAGGGATATTCCAATGAATAATGGTAGGGCTCCAGTCCCCAGCGCTGTGATTTCCAATCTAAGACACCTCTCTTTGATAACAGCTTCCTCCTAAGTATTTTCTCTAATTAAATGGAAGCTCCATGAGGCCAAGGACTACATGTTCTTGCGTATTTGTGTCCTTAGCACTTAGGCCAATGATTCACACAGAAGAAATGCTTAATAAGTGATTTTTATTCATCCAGACCCTCTTCTTGGGAGAGGGGTGTCAGGGAGGGCGGCTAGCGTCTGAGTCTAGAGGAGATAAGGTTTGTAACACCTTTCATAAGATCAAGGTGTCATCCAGGGACAATCGCCCCTGAAGGAAGAATAACAAGATGTCTCTGCAGGGGGGAAGTCTCTCTTGGGATTCAGGATTTGCAAATCAGGAATGAAGACAGGAAAAAGGACCAAGGGATTCTTAGGTAGAGGAGAGTGTAGATTTGGGATGGGCAAAACAAGGGTTCACATGGGCAGGAAGGGCAGGGCACCCCCCCTCCCAGCAGTGGGGATGGCTGGGAGACCATGGAGGGATGTGACTTTGTGGTTGTGTGGTTTGTCCTTCCTTCTCAAAGAGGACCATGACACCAGGGAGATGAGGACATGACTTGCAATTGACTTTGATTTGAGTGAGGGAAGGCTGGGCAAAGTCACCAGCCTCACTTTCTCTTCCAGAGCCATCTGGGTCCAGTGGCCAGAGAGCAATCAGGACAACTGGAGATGGCCCAGGATGTAGTGGGAGACCTTGGTTTGGAAAGAGTGGGGCAAGGGGCTATACGGCAGGTCAGGAGATGCCAATCACAGGAAGAAAGCTCTGACTTTCAGAGTAGGGAGAAGTAGGGAGGTGGTAGTATGATGGGGGACGGGGTAGTTCAAAGAAATGACCAGCTCCAGGTGTGGTGGGCCAGGTAGAGTGGAGATGGAGCTCCTCGGGTTGAGGTTTGTGGCTGGGAGACTTAGGGGTGATGGGGGGAAGCGCATTTCCACGTCCACTGAATTCTAGAAATCTGAGGGCAGAGCGTCAGGCTGAGAGAAAAGCAGAGACCCGAGCTTTGAACCCCGGAGGCTAGGGAGAGGCGGCAGGGAATGGACACCTGGCAGCACATGCTCCGACCTAGGACCTAGTTTAGTATGGAGAGGACAGGATCGGAGGCAAGCAGTTACTTCAAGGACATCAGGGCGGGGCGGCTGTAGCTCAGCTCTAGGAAGGGGGTGGGGCGCTGAGACAGGAGAGGACCCCCATCTGTCTCTCCCGCAGCGTGATCAACTAGTGAGGCCCCGCCTTTCAACTGCAGCCCTGACCGCCTCCTACAATAATCTTTTGTGGTTGGGAGTGGAAGCTCATCTCCAGCTGACCCAGGATTGAGTCCCAGACAAGATTCAACCTAGATTCTGGCTCGCCTGCAGTCCCCAGCCCTAGCCTCAGCTCCCGCCCCGCCTCCACCAGCCCTCTTCTCTGTCTTCCTCCTGTCTGACCTCCCGGTAAGTCTTTCCCCTCCCTTGTCTGGATCTAGGCATCCTGCCTTCATCCTGTTCCCTCCACATCCATAGAAACCAGGAGTCCTCCCCACCTACTCCCCATGAAAGGGACCCAGGCCTCTTTACTCTCTGGTCTCAGGTCCATGACTCTTACCAGGAGTCCAGTTCTCTCTGCCCCGCCCCGCCTCCGCCCCCCCGCTCCCCGCCCTCCGCCCTCCGCCGCCTTCGTACTACCCTTCAGCAACTCAAACCCAGGTCTGCTAGTTCCCCAACTCCCTGCCCCCATCCCCTCCTGGTAAGGGGATGCTCTTGCCTCATTAAGCCTCTTAGCACTGTTACAGTGTCCAGGGTGTCTTACCCACCCCACTGCCCATCGCAGACAATGCGTTTGCTTTCCTAACCCAGGCCTCCTATCTCCCTGACTCAATTTCTTTCACAGCCCTCATTTCCACACTAGGACCCAGGATTTCTCTTCCAGACTTCCCTTCCCTTTGGACCCTCTCTCCTCTTCTTGGGTTCTCTCCCTACCTCAGCCCCATCAGACTGCTCTCCATCCTCTCTCCAATCCCCTTATTCCCAATAGAGATTGTCTCTCTAAGACCCAATCTGGCTCTGGCCATTCCCGGACTTACCTATCCCAAGGCCCTTCCCATCCTTAACCTTCCCCTCCTTTACCCTAGATTCAGCGACCAGTCAGGTTTCTAGATCAGAGGTTCTTAACATGGGGTTCATGAATTTGGTTTAAAAATATTTGGATAAATATATTTTGAAACAATTGGTTTCCTTTGTAATCCTCGTTAATTTTTTCATTTAAAAACATTGTTCCCAGAAGAGGCCCATAGGCTTTACCACTTTGCCCAAGGGGTCCATGATGCAAAAAAGATCGAGAAATCCCTGGTCTAGACACAGGGTTCCTTTTGTGGGGGTTGAGGCTGACATGGGGGTAGATTGAAAGGAAAAAGGCAATGGAGGTAGAAATCTGTTCAGATCTTTTACATTTCCAAAGGTGCTTTGATTGGAGTCTCTCTCCAGATGGAATGGCCTGGGGCTCTCACTCTCCTTGGTCCCTTATCCATTGTAGGTCCTTGTGGAGAAAGCCAGTAACCTGCCTGCAAGGGGAAAAAAAAAGATCCCTTCTTCCTCTCAAAACCTCCTACTTTCTCAGCTCAGCCTGTAGGGGGTCCAAGCCTGATCCAAGACAGAAGCCTGGAGCCAGAGGGAATGGCCCCTGGGACCCAGAGGAGTTCATCTCTGGTAAGTACAGTCAGTCCACAGACTTGACAGATATCAGCACACATGAACATTTCCATAGACAGAGAACAACAGAAGGAGATTGTAGATGAATGTGTCAGTGTCTATTTTGAATATGTCACATATGTATTTTGAATACATATCATATATAGAATATATGTCATTATTTATGTATATATACATCACATGCACATATATTTTTCATTTAAACATACATACAATATGTAATAACACTGCCTGTTTCTCACTTTCCTCATATGAACTTCCTTCTGCTCATTTCTTTATGTGTTTTAACTGTTTTATTAACTGTTCATCTCTAACCTCCTACCTCAGCATCTTGCACTCCACCCACACCACCCCCCTTTTCTGAATGCCCCCTCTTGTGGCAAACAACATTACAAACTAATTTTATATGGGGAAAACCTTGACCAGAGTTCTGAAATGTTTCTTGGCTATTTTCCTTTGCGGTATCATAGTCAGTGTCTAAACGTTCTGGTCCTGCTCACTTCAGCCTGCCTTAATTCATACAAGTCTTCTTAGGTCTTTCTGAATCTCTCCCATTTCCTCTTTCTTTGGATACAATGCTATTCCATTTCATTCATAGACCAGATTTTATGTTGGCAGTGTTGGCAGTCAACTCTCTGGCCCAGTGCCTGACCCTCTAGAGTCCCTCCTTGCACACACTTCACCTTTTTTTAAAGATAGGCAGCCTATTACTCTGCTGGACAGCTCAGTTGAACAGGAAGGTTTTCCTTCAGTCCAGCCTAATCTCATCTCTTTCTAAGTTTCCCCTGTTGTTCCTTGTTCTGCCAAGCAGAGAAAGCCCAAATCTTCCTCTCAGACTACCCTTAAGATACTCAAAGACAGCTATCATTTATATCTCACAGAGATCTTTTCTCAAGATAAATGCTCCAAACTTCCTTCTAAACCTAATTCTCAATGCCCCAATGTCACAATCTACCACCATCTTGGTCACCCTCCTGGGGATGTGCTCTGCCCCTTCCAAAGTGCCTTTCTAAACTATAAAGTCTAGATCCCCGAACAAAAGTTCAAAGGGGGTCTGACCAGAACAAACAGGGAGGCCTAGGTACCTGTTTTTGTATCCTGATTCTCTCATAGGGAAGCCTAAGATGGCTTTAGCTTTTGGGATGATGGTACCACACTCTTGACTCACGTTGGGCTTGTGGTCTACTCTGATCTGTTTCAGGTGAGCTTTGGTGTAGCCATACCTTTCCTATCTTATACTTGGGAAGGTAAATGTTTATCCCCAGTGTAAGAATTTACATTCATCCATATTAAACTTAATCTCACCACAGCTGTGTGAGTGGAGAGAAGGAAGGAATGAAAAGATCAGATACAATGGATGTTGAGAAGATAGATATAACAAGTTTTGGCATCTGATTAGATATCAGTGAGGTGAGGTAAAGTGAAGAATCCAAGGCAATGCTAAGATTTTGAACGTAAGAGAATGAAAGGATGTGGTGCCATGGGAAGAAACAGGAATGTCTGAATTTCTGTTGTCTCATCTGTGCATCGAATAGGTTATTTGTATTTTTGTAACTGGACCCAAGTGTTTAGATGACTGCCATACAAGTTCTTACAAGTTTGAAGTAAACAGTGCTTTCTTCCTCCACCCCCCTTCATTCCTGTTTTTCCACTATTTCTCTTGATATTCCAGGTCTTTTGTTCCTTCAAATGAAATTTATTATTTTACCTAGCTCTGCAAAGCATGTCTTTGGTAAATTGGTTGGTGTAGCATTGGCGCTTTAATTTAACTATGGTAATACTGTCATTTTCCTTATACTGACACAGCCTATCCATTAGCCCTAATGCTCTCTTCAGCAATTTAAATTATTCTTTATTTCTTTAAGGAACACTTTGCAGTTGATTGTATTATTGTGTATCAGACCAATAGATGACAGCATATTCCACAATAAATTCTAAATGGAAATGGCCTGAATATTAAGGATAGTAGGACAAAAAATTGAGAAGAACCTCAGATAATATACTTTATACAACTATAAGAGGAAATGAAGGGTATTTCGGGGGGCGGAGCCAAGATGGCGACCTGAAAGCAGTAACTGGCGTGAGCTCCCCACCAAATCCCTCCAAAAACCTATAAAAAAATGGCTCTGAACCAATTCTAGAGCTGCAGAACCCACAAAGTGGCAGAGGGAAGCAGGGCCCCACCCCAGGACAGCCTGGATGGTCTCTGGGTAAGGT
Organism: Phalanger gymnotis; assembly: GCA_028646595.1. Taxonomy (NCBI): domain Eukaryota; kingdom Metazoa; phylum Chordata; class Mammalia; order Diprotodontia; family Phalangeridae; genus Phalanger; species Phalanger gymnotis. The sequence continues at coordinate 13,154 of JAQQSZ010007002.1, forward strand.
CGGTCCCACATGGACCTCCCAGCCCCCAGCCGAGGGGAGCGGAGCTGAGACGGCGCGAACAGACCAGACACGGACCTACCAGACCAGGAGACGAGCGGAAAGTGCCCTGGCATCCCGAAATACTGAGCTGTGGCATGTACCAGACCTCTCAACCCACAAAGAGCAAAGACATCAGAGAAGGTTAGTGGGAAAAGCTGTGTGACTGAGTTTGCGGTTCCGGCCATTTGCCCCTGGGGCAGCAGAGGTGGGGCAGCTTTAGAACTAGGCTGCAGCTGCTTCTG
>JAQQSZ010007003.1:0-13434 GCA_028646595.1 Phalanger gymnotis
TTGTAATTTCTTACAACACGGTAATATTCCATTATATTCTCGTACCACAAAGTCCCCCAATCAATGAGCATCTGCATTGTTTCCTGTTCTTGGATACCACAAAAAATGCTGCTATTATATTTTGGTGTTTAGGGGGACTTTCTTCTTATCATGACATCTTTGAGGAGTATATGCCTATAGATAGTTTTTAATTGCTGTGTTTACATGATTCCAAATTGACTTCCAAAATGGGTGTACTAACTCATAGCCCCACCAATGATGCACTAGTATACCGATCTGCTCACAATCTCCCCCAAACTGACTATTCCCACCTTTTGTCATTTTTGACAATTTTCTGAGTGTTAAAGTGAAATCTTAGGGTCATTTTAACTTGCATTTTTCTAATCAATAGTGATTTGGAGCACTTTTAAAATTTGACTATGGATAGCTCTGATTTCTTTGAAAACTGTCTGTTCATATCCTTTGGCAAATGGATATTGGAATGGTTGTTATTTTTATAAATTTGACTCAGTTCCCTATGCAGCCTTTATCAGAAAAACTTGATGTAAAAAAAATTCCTCCAGTTTCCTGCTTTCCTTTTAATTTTGACTGCATTGATTTTGTTTGGGCAAAAAGTTTTTAATTTCATGTAATCAAAATGATCCATTTTTTTGTTATTGTTCAGTTATTTTCAGTCATGTCTGATTCTTTGTTATGCCCCCCCCCCCAATTTGGAGTTTTCTTGGCAAAGATACTGGAATGGTTTGCCATTTCCTGCTCTAGCTCACTTTACAGATGAGGAAACTGAGGCAAACAGGGTTAAGTGACTTGTCCAGAATCATAATCTAGTGTTGGAGGCTGGATTTGAACTTGGGAAGATGAGTTTCTATGGCACCACCTGGTTGCCCCAAATTATCCATTTTACTTTCTGTTATCTTCTCTATCTGATTGGTCATAAATTCTTCCTTTATTCATAGATCTGACAGGTAAATTTTCCCATGCTCCCCTAATTTGCTAGTGATATCACCCTTATGTCTAAACCACATGTCCATTTTGGCCTTATCTTGGTATACAGTGTGAGATGCTGGTCTATACCTAGTTTCTGCCATGCTTCTCTCTAGTTTTCCCAGCAATTTTTATCAAATGATGAGTTGTTGCCTCCAAAGCTTGGATCCTTTGGAAATTACTATGGCTATTTACTACTGTGTACTATGTACATAGTACTGTGTACTATGTATATATTCTATTTCCACTGACCTACAACTCTATTTCTTAGCCAATACCAGATTGTTTTCATGATAATAGTTTGAAATCTAACACTGGTAGGTGATTCACATTCTTTCACATTTTTCCTCCATTGACTCCCTTAATATTCTTGGCTTTTTTCTTCGAGATGAATTTTGTTACTATTTTTTTCTTGCACTATAAAATAATTTCTTGGTAGTTTGATTGGTATGACACTGAATAAATAAATTAATTGAGATAGAATTGTCATTTTTATCATATTGGCTTGGCCTACCCATGAACAATTAATATTTCTTCAATTGTTTAGATCTGTTTTTATTTGTGTGAAAACTATTTTGTAATTGTGTTCATATAGTTCTTGGGTTTGTCTTGGCAGGTGGACTCCCAAGTATTTTATATTGTCTGTATCTATTGGAATTTTTCTTTCTATCCCTGCTGGATTTTGTTGGTAATACATAGCAATGCTCATGATTTATTTGAGTTTATTTTATATCCTATCTTGGGGTGGAGAACCTGCAGCCTCGAGGCCACATGTGTACCCTCTTATTGGTTCTGTGAAGTTTGGATTCAGTTAAATTGCCACAATTGAGGACCTAGAGGGCCACACGTGGCCTCGAGGTTGCAGGTTCCCCACTCCTGCTATCATTTTGCTGAAGCTGTTGTTTCAGCTATTTTTTTCATTGATTGTCTAGGGTTCTCTAAGTGGACTATCCTACTGTCTGCAAAAAGTGATAGTTTTCTTTCCTCACTGCCAAATATTTCTTTAATTTCTTTTTCTTCTTTTATTGCTACAGCCATCATTACTAGAACAATATTGAATAATAGTGGTGATAATGGGCATCTTTGCTTCACACCCGATCTTATTGGAAAGGCTTCTAGCTTATCTCCATTACTTACTCTTGGTTTGAGATAGATACTACTTAATATTTATTAAAAAGGCTCCATTTATTCTGAAGCTTCCCAGTGTTTTTTTCCCATAGGAATTAGCATTGCATTCAGTCAAAAGCTTTTTCTGCATCTATTGATACAATTATATTATTTTTGTACTTTTTGTTATTGGTATGATCAGTTATGTTTATAGTTTTCCTAATGTTGAGCCAGCTCTGCATTCCTGGGTATAAATCTCACTTGTCATAGTGTAGTATCTTTGTGATGTGTTGCTGTATTCTCTTTGTTAGTATTCTATTTAAAATTTTTGCATCAGTATTCATTAGGGAAATTGGCCTATAGTTTTATTTCTCTGTTTTGGCTCTTCTGGTTTAGATATCAGTACCATATTTGTGTCATAAAAGGGATTTGGTAGGACTTCTTCTTTTCTTATTTTTTCAAATAGCTTATATAGTTTTGGACTTAATTGTTCTTTAAATGTTAGGTAGAATTCACTTGTGAATCCATCTGGTACTGAGGATTTTTCCTTAGGCAGATCACTGATGGCTTATTCTTTTTCTAACATGCAGTTATTTAAGTATTCTATTTCCTCTTCTGTTAATCCGAACAGTTTACATTTTTGTAAGTATTCATCCATTTCACTTAGATTGTCAGTTTTATTGACATATAATTGGGCAAAATAGCTCCTAATAGTTGTTTTAATTTCTTCTTCATGGGTGGTGAATTCACCTTTTTTATTTTTGATGCTGGTCATGCGGTTTTCTTCTTTCTTTTTCATAATCAAATTAACCAAAGGTTTTATCTATTTTCCCCATAAAACCAGCTCTTAGTTTATTTCTTAGTTCACTGGCTTTTTACTTTCAACTTTATTCATCTCTCCCTTGATTTTCAGGGTTTCCAATTTGGTGTTTAATTGGGGATTTTTAATTTGTCACTTTCTAGTTTTGTTTTGTCTTTTTTTTTTGTTGCACATCCAATTCATTGATTTGCTCTTTCTCGCTTTTATTGATGTATACATTAGAGATATAAAATTTCCCCTAAATACTTCTTTGGCTGCACCCCACAAATTGTGGTATGTTGGCTCATTGTTGTTATTCTCTTTAATGAAATTATTTATTATTCCTATGATTTGTTCTTTGACTCACTTATTCTCTAGGATTAGATTATTCAGTTTCCAATTAATTTTTAATCTTTGCTCCACCAGCACTTTACTGATTGTAATCTTTATTGCTCTATGGCCTGAAAATATATTTACTTTTCTGCAACAGATGATGAACATTATAATAAACATTATTTATGACTCGTTTTGTTTTCTGTGTTGTCTGTTAACAATGAGAGAGGCAGTGTCATATAGTGAGTAGAGAGTTGGCCTCAAAGCAGGGCTTTAGCCCACCTTTTGACACCTGGCTGTGTAACTCTGGGCAAGGTCCTTCTCAGCACTCTAGACAGTTCCCTAAGACCATAAGTTGTATAGAAAGTACCAGTCTGCATTGTTCATTTCTACCAATGAAATCACAGTCCAGTCCCTGTACCTGTTAAGAGAGGGCCAGAGCCTCAAGCAATGGATCAACTGATCCTTCCCCTGGTCTTGCTTTGATGGATCATGCACACCCGCACACGCACTTGCACACACACATACACACACTCACCACTACACAATCCTTAGATCCTAATCTCTCTTGTTGCCCTTGTTGCCATTGTATACAACATCTCATGTGATTCTCACAGCAGCCTTGAAAATGAGAAAGTGCAAATATTAATTCCAGTCTTACAAATAAAGAAAATCAGGAGTCAGATAGCATCAGGTTGAAATCCATGAATTCTGCTTTGCAAGTCCAGTGACTAGTGTAACTTTGGACCAATCACTTTATTCCTCTCAGCCTCATTTTCCTCATCTGTAGAGTGAGGGGTTGACCTCTGAATTCCCTTCCAGCTCCATGTCCTTTGAACCACGGAATGTATATTCTTTCCTTTGTGCTGCTCTAGCTTCTGAGTGAAGGTGTTACAGACCCAGATAGACTCTTACCAGCTGCGCCACCTTGGACTTTACCCTTCTCAGACTCAGTTTCCTTCTCTGTATGATGACGTTGATAGACTCAAAGGATCCTATGATGCTATGACCATATACTCTAATCTCTGGCTCTGGGTCCATGGGCTTTTCCATGAGCATATTCTGTTCCCTGAAGAGACTGGGAGACTCAGACATCTAATCTACACAGGTATTATCATCATCACCCCTTCTCTACCCCTTGAAAAGGCAGGCAATATGATACAGACATACCTCATTTCATTGTGCTTCACAGATATTGTGGGTTTTTTTTTTTTTTTTTACAAATTGAAAGCTTATGGCAACCCTATGTCAGCAAGTTTACCAGTGCCATTTTTCCAACAACATGTGCTCACATTATGTCTCTATGTCACATTTTAACAATTCTTGCAATATTTCAAACTTTCATTCTGATTATATCTGTTCTGGTGATCTGTAATCAATGATCTTTGATGTTACCATTGTAATTTGGGGGGGGATTCCACGAAACATGGCCATGTAAGTGGTGAAGTTAGTTGTTCCAACTTCTCCACTGACCTGCCCTTCCCCCATCTCTCTCCCTCTTCCAGCCTCCCTATTACCTGAGATACGACAATATTGAAATTAAGCCAATTAATAACTCTATAATGACCTCTAAGTGTTCAAGTGAAAGAAGAGTCAATTGATGTAGGAAAGTTCGTCATTGTCTTATTTTAAGAAATTGCCACAGCCACCCCAGCTTTCAGCAAACACCCCCCTGGTCAGTCAGCAGCCATCGACATTGAGGCAAGATCTTCCATCAGCAAACAGATTGTGATGCTGAAGGCTCAGCTGATGGTTAGCATTTTTAGCAATAAAGTATCTTTAAATTAGGGTGTGAACATTGAGTTCTTTGCATAATACTATCACACACTTAATAGATTACTTCGTTGTGTAAACATCACTTTTTATCTTTTTAAAAAATTTATTTGGTATTTTATTTTTCCCAGGTTACATGTAAAAACAGTTTTTAACATTCATTTTTAAAGCTTTGGGTTCCAAATTCTCTCCCTTTCTCCCTTCTTACCCCACCCCCGCCCCACCCCATTGAGAAGGCAAGCAATTCAATATAGGTTATACATGCATAGCCATGCAAAACATTCGCATAATAGTTATGTTGTGAAAGAAAACATAGACCAAAAAAAACCTCAAAAAAAATAAAGTAAAAAAAGTATGTTTCAATCTGTATCCAGGCACCAACACTTCTTTCTCTGGCAATGGGTAGCACTTTTCATCATAAGTTCTTCAGAGTTGTGTGACTTTGGCCAATCACTTTATTCCTCTCAGCCTCATTTTCCTCATCTGTAGAATGAGGGGTTGCCCTACGAATTCTATTGACCTATGTCTTGGATCAATGTGTCCCTGTGAATAGCTAAGTCATTCACAGTTGATCATTGCGCAATATTGCTGTTACTTTGTACACTGTACATTTCACTTGGAATCAGCTCTTGTAAGTCTTTCCAGATTTTTCTGAGAGCCTCCTGCTCATCCCTTCTTATAGCACAATGGTATTCCATCATAATCGCACATCACAATTTGTTCAGCCATTCTCCAATTGATGAGCATCCCCTCAATTTCCAATTCTTTGTCATTAGGAAAGAGTTGCTATGAATATTTTTGTATATATTAGGTCCTTTTTCTTTTTTATCTCTTTTGGGATACAGATCTAGGAGTGGTATTGCTAGGTCAAAGGATATGCATGGTTTTATAGCCTTTTGGGCATAATTCCAAATTGCTCTACAGAATGGTTGAATCAGTTCCCAGCTCCACCAACAATGCATTAATGTCTCATTTTTCCCACGTCCCCTCCAACATTTGTCATTTTCCTTTTCAGTCCTATTAACCAGTCTAATATATATGAGGTAGTACCTCAGAGCTGTTTTAATTTGCATTTCTCCAATCAATACTGAATTAGAGCATTTTTTCATATGGTTATAGATAGCTTTGATTACTTTATCTGAAAACTGTTTATATCTTTTCATCATTTATCAATGGGGAATGGCTCTTATTTTCATAAATTTGAGTCAGTTCTCTATATGTTTGAGATATGAGGCCTTTGTCAGAGAAATTTGTTTCAAATTTTTTTCACAGTCACTATTACTAACTGTATTTCCCTCCATCCTATCTCCCCTCATTTATTCTATACTCTCTCTCCTTTCATCCTGTCCCTCCTCAAAAAGTTTTTGCTTCTGTCTCACCCCTCCCCCAATCTGCCCTCCTTTCTATCATTGCCCCACCCCTCTTCTCTTACTTCCCCTCCCACTTTCCTGCAGGGTAAGACAGATTTCTATACCTATTTGAGTATGTATACTATTCCCTCTTTGAGCCAATTCTGATGTCAGTTAGGTTCACTCACTCCCCCTCGCCTCCCCCCCCCCCTTTCCCTCCATTATGAAAGCTTTTCTTTGATGTCAGATAATATACCCCATTCTGGAGGAAGAGGAGGAGGAGGAAAGGAGGAGGAGCACTGGGAAAAGACCATTGGCGGTGGCCATTAGGAGGTCACTGGAGACTTGTGGGAAAGCATTTCAGGGTAGTCTGACTGTGAAGGGTGGAAGGGAATGGGAGAGATGAGGAAGGGAGAGCCTTTCTGGAATAGATAACTTTTAATAAGTATTCCAGGAAATGAGAGAAGAAGAGACAGAATTTCAGAGGTGGAAGGGTCCAAGCAAAGAAAAGTTCACCCCTCTTTCCTAGGACAGTCCTTCAAGGGCTTGAACACACATGGGATCCAAAATTGTCCAATCTACAATAAAAGAAACTGAGGCAGTGGTCTGAGCCAATAGCACTTTATTAAAGGATCCATGGCCCCCTCTACTGAAGTGAACCTCAGATCTTCCTCATGATCTGAGATGCCCCCACTCTCTGAGGCCTTAGTCTTACAGTGCTTGATATCCAGATGATACAGAATAGACAAAGTGAAATTTATAGTCTCATGGGTTGATAGGCCTCTATCTTGACCTGCCAGGAGAATCTTCGGCTCAAGCTTGTGATAGATTAGATTGCAGAGGACATCAAAACGTGGACAGAGCCGATGGTCTCTCATTGGCCCCCTGTTAGGCGGTAGGTTGGGGCATAGATTTATGGATAACTCTTGCAGGCAGGGACATGTGTTGGGCAAGAACCTGTTGGCCAAGTCCCAGAGGGCCATTTCCCTGATAAAGGGATAACAATAGTGGAGGTACAATTCAAAAATAGCTGGGGGACTCTCTCTACCATTGAGTCATCTCCACCATCCCGGGCTTAGTCATTTACTCCTCAGGTATTGCTTCACTAAATTGATTAATGGTACATAAGTAGACAAGTACAACAGTAGTAATCACTGCCCCTTTGGAATCAAACTCAGCTAAATAATACTAGTTGGAAATAAACCAGAGGCAGAAATAAAGTAAGGGTCTAAGTTAAGTATTTCCTCCACACAGCTCTTGTGGCTACCCCACCCCGCCCAGTCTCCTTTCTTCATACCCAGTTGAACATCCCCAGTTCCCTCAACATATCCTCGTGTGTCATGATCTTACAGTATCAGACATTTAGAAGTTGAAGAGCCCTTCAGAACCTGTGTGGTCCAACCTTTATCTGAAATAAGAAGCTCCTATATAATATACCTGACAAGCTCACCCAATCTTCACTAGAAGACCTTTAGCAAGGGAGATTGTGAATACCTGCTGAAGGGGCCCCTCTCACTGTGGGAAAACTCTAAATCTCTTTAGAAGAGACTTAGACCAAAAGCAATTTGGAGTAAGAGGGGGCCTTGGGAATCAACTATTCTTTTGCTACCATTTTAGGAAACCGAGGCCCATAGAGTGGGAAGAGAATTCATTTAATAATTAGCAAAAGGCAGGTCCTATGATGCTATTTTTGCCCCAGACTTTAGAGATCCTTCACTTCAGCTATAATTCCTGGCTTTTACAGACCAGGAAGCTGAGACTAGAGAAACAAAGTAAGTTGACTATGGTCATACCACTGAAAAGAAATAGACACCATGACTCTAACTCACATCCTCAGAGACCAATTACAGCATTCTTTCAATCTCTGCTTGGCGTGCCACCTAAGTACAATGCTGAAATAAATGTTGTGTCTTCATGATCTCATCAAGGCCTCTATAACCCTATTCTTGGCTTCGCAGATAGTGTCTCACACTCTAGAATTACCCCTCCTGCCTTCACCACCAGAGCCGTTCTGGAAGGATAGATTCTAACGTCAATCTCATGCTAAGGTATAAATGACGAATATCAGGCTTTCATATCCCTCCTTTTCAGACTGTATTTCAAGTTCCTGCTTGAAGACTGTGCTTTGAGTCAAAAACAGGTGGGGTCGTTGGAGCCTTTCTTACCCCAACCTGCAGGTAAGGGTTATTGTTCTCACTTTACAGAGACAGATATTAAAACTGAAGAACTTGTTAGCATTGTTTGAGGCCCAAGGTTTGAGCTCTCTCTTCCTCCCTCAAGGTAGTGCTGAAACATCTGGGTCCTTTTCATCTTGGCTTCTAGGTGATCCTTTGTTTTAGTCTCCAAGTACCTTCCCAGTGAAAACAAGATGAACCCCAGCCACCGAGTTCAAGATCGGGGGCGGGGCTGAGCTGGCTGCTTGGTCCAGCTGGCGGAGGGTAGGTTCAATGAAAGCTGATGTGGGAAATGCCAGGATTGCCCCAAGAAGTTCTAGGAGATAGGGGTGACCTGCCTTTTGGAGAAGACTTGATTATAACTTGGGAACTAGACTCCAGGAAATAAAGACTATGGCCAGGAAGAGGTCAACCAGCCAAGGCCAAGGCATGTTTCAGCAGAAACACTGAGGTTTCTCCAAGTTGCTAAATTGTACACACTCTTTGACCCAGCAACATCACTCCTAAACCTATATATGCCAAGGAGATCATAGAAAGAGGAATCGGACCCATGCGCACGAAAATATTTAAAGCTGCTCTTTTTGCAGTGGCAAAGAACTAGAGCCTTAGGGGTGCCCATCAATTAGCGAAAGGCTGAATAAGTATACGTACATGTGTGTAGAATATGATGTATATGAATATGATGGAATATTATTGTTCTATAAAAATAATGGAGGGAATGGTCTCAGAAAGACTTGGAAAGACTTATATGAACTGATGCAAAGTCAAGTGAACAGAACCAGGAGAACAATCCAGAAAAATGACTGAAAACTCTGACCAATGAAATGACCAATGACTATTACAGAGACCCGGCAGAAGCCTGCTTCCTGCTCCCAGATAGAGAGTTGATGGACTCGTGGCACAGAACGACGTATGTTTCTGGACACAGCCAGTGTAAGAATTTGTTTTGTGTGACTGTATATTTCCTATTGCCCATAGGCTTCTGGAAGGCTTTTGGGGGCATGTGTGTGGAAAAAGTCACTTATGACAGTTTCTCATTGCATTTCTTGAACATATTTCAGTCTGGGACAATTTTTAGAGTTTTTGCTGGAGCGAGCATCTGCCTGCCATATGCCTCCATTTAGATGGACATCATAGGGCAGAACCACACACACGTACCCAGAGAGAGAGAGAGAAAGAGAGAGAGAGAGAGAGAGAGAGAGAGAGAGAGAGAGAGAACTAGCTTTTCAGTTCAATTAATAGGATTAAAGGCTCTAAAAAGACAAGTGACCTCAGAGCCTTCTAGTACCAATCCTTACGATTATTTATTTTCTTTTCATTAGGCAGAGTAAAAATATATACAAATATAAGAGCTCGGAGAGATCTAGAACAGATGACAGAAAATGCAGGAGCCAAGAGGGACCTAGGACACAGAACAGAGAACGTCAGAGTTAAAAGGCAGACTGAAATAGAGAATGTCAGAGGTTGGGGCAAAGAGTTGAAACAAAGAATGTCAATCTTGGAGAGTACTTAAAATAGAGAATGTCAAAACTAGGAGTGCCCTGAGACCCCAGAACAGAGAATGTCAGAGCTGAATAGAGATTGTTGCAGCTGGGAGGGACCTGAGAACACAGAAGAGGAAATGTCAGAGCTGGTGGTTTAGAAAATAGAATACCAGAACCAGACAGAGCTTAGAATACAGAATCAGAGCTGGTGGGACTCAGAACATAGAACACAGAATGCCAGTGCTAAGGGAGCTTAGAACACAGCAGAGAATGCTCCAGGTGGAATAAAATCACAATTTCAGTTAGAGAGAACCTCTGAGTTCACCTGGTCCAATTCTCACCTGAACTAGCATTTAAATATTGCAAAACCTTTCCATGTTATCTCATTTGCTGCACACAGCAAGCTTGGAAGGTTGTTGGCCCCATTTTATAGATGAAAAGACTGGGGCTGAGAAAGTTTTGCTCCGGTCAGACTTGCCTAAATCTGAGCCCAATGTGCCACCAGCCTTGTACCATAAGGGTCATAGGCATCACCCTCTCTTTCCAGGGCTCCTAAGCCTTGCTGAAAGTCCTCCAGTGAAAGAAAATCCAGCCTGTGCTGAAGAAGCCCCTCCCACCGTGGGACAGCTCTGATGCTTAGACGTTTGCCCCCTTAAATCAAGTCTCGAGGTGCCTTTTCACTATATCCACCCATTACTACACTAATCGGTGGGGACAGAGCAGACAAACCTAGCCCTTCTGCTCCCTGACAGCTCCTCAGAGATTTGAAGGCAGTTCTCACGCATTCTCTACCATCTAAATACTTAAGCATTGCCGTTTAAAGCTCCCGTTTATTAACGCAGAGATTTGCTGGATCGAAGTCTTAATAACTTCCAATTTTTTGACTCTTGAGTGTTTGCAAAGCTTCTTCGCAATGATCCCGGAAGGAGTGAGTGTGTGTGTGTGTGTGTGTGTGTGTGTGTGTGTGTGTGTGTGTGTGTGTGTTTGGTAGGGGGGTGCATTATACAGATGAGAAAACTCACTACGGGGAATTGTGCCTCTCAGAAGTACGAAGAACTCTGGGTTATAAAATGTCACTGGCACATTTACAGTTTTGTTTGGGACGTGCACGCTGGTGCTGGCCTAAGGGTCAAAGCTGGAAGCCAGACCCACGATTGCTCCTGAGCCCCTCCCTAGCCCTCTGGGGGCTCTCTGGAGGCGGATGGTGTCCCGCCCAGTCCAGCCCAGCAGGGAGGGGACGGCCCGCCTAGGGAGGGGCAAAGGAGATGCTCGCTGTCCACCCCAGAACCCAGCCAAGACCAAAAGGCCATCCGTGCCAGGGCTAGCAGTTACATCAAGGGCAGAGAGCCTCGAGTGCCATGAGTGGCAGAGTCGGAGCCCTGAGCCCTCAGCCGCAGGAGCTTCTAATCCAGGCGAGCGCTGGTGCTGTCTCCCATCACTGCCCTGTTCCCCTCCAGCCTCAGCCCTGGGAATGGGCAGGTGTACAGGGGCAGCCTTCAGGCGGGGTGGGGGTGCGGGGGCGAGGTGGCACTAAGCTGATTTGGAGCTCCTTTCTTCTTCCCTCCCCAAACCTTGCTCCCGACAGTAATAGGGAGTTTAGACGTGGGATGGGGTTTGGGGGAGACTAGCATAAAAAGATGTCAGAAATGCATATTGCAACCGTTCTTGCTTCCTCCTACAGCACTCACTGGGTCCTACAGAAAACAAAAGGGGTGTGTATGGGTCAGGGTGTGGCAGGTGTTAGTCCTTCGTGCCTCAGTGGCTCCTGCCCCAGATCACAGATCCAGCTGAGGGGCGCCTCCTTCGGCTAAAAGGCCATCTGGTGGGGCTTTAAAGCTTATAAAGAACTTTTCTTAAAACAGCCCAAGGAGGAAGGCAGAAAAAATGTCATTCTACCCATTCTGCAGATGAGTAAACTGAGCTTAGAAAGAATCCTGTGCCTTTTGTCCCAATGTTAGTCAAGGCCCTTTCCTTATCTGTAAAATGACAAGGGCGGTTGAGTTAAATGGCCTCTGAGATTCCTTCTAGAGCTGTATCTTTGATCCCATGAGCAGACTCTGGAGTATGGGCTCTGGTCTGGAGGATTCCTTGAGTAGGAATATCCCCACCCTAATCTTGCCTGGATGCCCCTGGGGCCCAAAGCAGTCCAGTGCAGGCAGGCCCTCTCTCCTGCTCCTTAGCCATGTGACCTGGGAAAAGTCCCTTTCCCCTCCTGGGGCCTCGAAAGAAGATGTTGGCCTGGACTATCTCCAAGGTCCCTTGCAGTTCCCATCCTATGCCCCAGCTCTCTCTCTTTATTCAGAGACTCACAGATCTAGGAGGGACCTCAGAGTCCATTTTATAGATGAGGAAACTGAGTCCCAGAGAGATTCAAGTGACTTAGGTTGCATAGGAAGGGAGTGTCAGAGGCAAGATTTGTATCCAGGTCCTCTGATGAAGTCTTTCTCTGCTTGTTTTATCATATTGCCTGTTGAATGAACCCTGCCATAATACCAGGATGGGAGGCTGGGAGAGGGCCCCCGGAAAGGCAGGGCAGGGCAGGGCAGGGCAAGTTGGCATTCCTCCATTCACTACCCCCTTTTTGTTTAATATCATGTCAGTTATTTATGGTTTGCAAAGCAGTATTTAATTTAATCCTGCAACCTGCAGGTGCCTTATTATCCACAAGGAAAGACTGAGAAATGTTAGTGACTCGGCTAGGACCACCCAGTAAAAGTGTCTAAGGCAGGATTCCTCAACCTTTCCTCCTCTGCCATGCCTCCAGTGGCCCCTGCCAAGTGGATGAGTCTGGTCCTCTTCCTCAGTAAAGCTTTATCCTATGGCAGCCCTGGGCTGGGGGAGAGAGCAGGCCTGGGCTTGCCTTTCAAGAAGGCTAGACTGTCTCTGGATCTCTTCCCCTTCTGGATCTGCCCTGTCTCTGGATCTGTCCCCTTCCCTCCCTTCCCTGGTGCCCCAGCTTCCTATCCCTGCAAGCTGGGAAATGGTGCCTCCTCCCTCCCCTGGTACAGGAGAGCCCCAGGGCCATGAGCTCTTCCAGGCTATTCTAAGAGGGGAGTGGGAGGGCAGCCCCAGCCCGTGCCCACCCAACTGTGCCTCCTGGCCCTTCGTGGGGAGTGGGGGAGCAGCTGGTGCTGCTGCCAGGAGAAGCCCAGAATCTCCCCTGTGCATCCCTTACCACACCTGGAAGTAGGAAAAGAGGCTGGATTTGGAGTCATAAGCTCTGGGTTTGAATCCAGCCTTGGCCACCGTGGGACCAAAAGCAAATCACTCTCCCTCTCTGGGCTTCAGTTTCCTCTCTGCAAAATGTGGATAACATTTGCAGACCTTGCCTTGCAGTTTGTGAGCCTTAGGGTGCCACAGAAACGAGTCTAAGGCCCTGGAATCCCCACTCTGCCACTCATCTTACATATGACCTTGGGCAAGGCCTCGCC
>JAQQSZ010007004.1:0-13434 GCA_028646595.1 Phalanger gymnotis
GGTCCTGGACACTTAAAGAATGTCACCTGGAGGTTTGTTCAGCAAAGGAGATTAAGTAGTGGTTTGATAGGTAGGAGTGAGTACTGAGAACCCAGAGATAAGAGTTAAACAAGGAGAAGGGTGTGCCTTGAGAGAGATGAAGGAAAATGAGGATTGAGAAAAGGACATTGGACTTGGTAATTAAGAGATCTTTGGTAACTTTAGAGAGAGCAGTTTCTGTGGAATGATGAGATAGGAAGGAAAAGAGGAAGTGGAGGCACCTATTGTAGATGGCCTTCTTCAGGAATTTAGCCACAAAGGGCAGAAGAGATAAAACAATAGTTAGTAAGGAATGTAATAATCAAATGAGGGTTTTTTGAGAATGGGGGAGAGTAGAGAAGGGAGCCAGTAGAGAGAGAGAGGTTGGAGATATTGGGGTGGGAATGACAGGGCGTGGAGATGTGATAGAATGAGATTACTTATGTATTTAGAAAGTTTTTCCTTGGTAATATAAAAAGCTAGCCTAGCCTGCATGTCAGGGCCCCTGAAAATACTACTTCTCTAATACTTAAACTCCCATGGCTCCCTATTAATCCAAGATGAAACATGAACTCCTTTCTTTGATGATTAAAGCTCTTCACAACCAGATTCCTTCTTTTTCAGTCTTTTAATACAGTCCCCTTTCTTGGACTTTGTGGTCTACCAGTGATAGCCTACTTTTTTGTTCCTCTCAGTACTTCATCTCTCATTTTCATGCCTTTGCATTGGCTCTCCCTCAAGCCTGGAATGCTTTGTTTCCTAACCTGTACTTTTTTAGAATCCCTACCTTCCTTTAAGATTTAGGTAAATAACCTCCTCTTGCATGTTTCCCTTGTCCCTAGGTGCCAACTGCTTTCTTCTCTAAGATTTCCTTCAGTCTGGTGTGTGTGCGCATGTGTGCGTGTGTGTGTGTATGTGTGTATGTGTTTGTTACTCTTCTTCCCTCTCCTCTCCTTAGATGCAGGGGTGGGGAACCTGGGGCCTCAAGTCCACATATGGCTCTCTTAATCCTGAAGTGTAGACCTTTCACTGAATCCACATTCACAGAACAAATCCCATTAGACGCTGTACTTGAAGACCTAGAGAGCACATGTGGCCTTGAGGCTGCAGGTTCCCCATGTTAGAGTTTAGTTTGATTTTGCTTTTCTTTGAATAGGTAGGTTGTGCTTGATCCAATCACCTGCTAGAGTTTAATTTGATCACCAGTGCTTAGGGTAGACCTTTATAAATGCTTGCTGATTATACAGAATCAACCAGTACAAACTTTGTGGAGGAAGAGGAGAGATTACAAATTTTCAGGCTGGGATTTTGATCCCTTGTCCAAAGTGGCAGGTACCTAAATTAAGCCTTGAAAGAAGCCAGGAATTGTGAAGGTGAGGAGTAAATTTTTTCTGAGCATGGGGTCAGTCTGTGCATATGTATATACACAGGGTATGGAATGCCATGTAGGAAAAAGTAAGAGAGGTCATTTTGAGTTAAACATATGTAAAAGGAGAGTAAATAAATAATGTTTAGTAAGCCTGGAAAGGTAGATTGTCACCAAGATTGTAAGCCAGTGGAGTTTGTTTTTGAATGGGCTTTCCTTATATATGAAGTATATGTGTTGCCTACCAAAAAAAAATCACAGCTAGTTGTTTGCAAAATAGTAATTTTTTAAAGCAAAGAACTACTCTACGTATAGTATTATCATTTATCCTTTAAAATGAGGGATATAAAGAGGGATGGTATAAGAGCTCTCTGATGAAGAAACTCCCACTTTCACTAAGGCTTGATTACTTTCTTCGCTGTATATTATCTTCTAGAACACTGAGTGGTTAAATTATTTGTCCTTAGCCATATTGCACGTAGGTATTTTCACATACATGTTATATGTGGTGTGTGCTCTCTACTATACCATGTTGCCTCTCATATTCTGTAGAATATATAGTTCAAATATGCTTTTTGTAGGAGTGGCAAGATACCAAACTGTATTGGTTTTATATGATTGCTTTTAATCATTATTATGTGTATAGAAAGTAATATCCTTTTATTTTTCTTTAGATTAGAATATGGCTGCATATACCTGCTGTCATGCAGCATATTATTCCATTTAGGACCTATGTTATCAGGTAGGTTTTTGTTTTTGAGTAACAAAATACATTGCTTTAATTTAATATTTGTATTGCATTATATGAATGGTTACATTTATTACCTAAGAGCTAGAAAGTTCTCAATTTTTTTGGAGTTATGGGCTGAGATTCCATCATCATTTTTGCGTTGCCTTTGTTGCTAAGTTTTCTTAACATTATCTTTAGGACCTCTTTTAGGAACTTTTTTCCTAATGGAAAGTCATTTTTTTTTTGTGTTGAAGTGTTTTAGCTCGGGAGATAGCTTATATTAGATGCTATCTTCTGCCAGAAATGAGTAGATTTAGAGATGGAATAGGCCTTAGTTGTCTAGTTTAGTCTCCTAATTTTAGACATGAGGAAAATGAGATTCCAAAGTTTGGCTTGGGGCTTACTCAAGGTCATATCTAATCATTAAGCACCAGTATTGAATTGAATTCAAATTCTTTGTCTCCCAAGTTTTTTGAGCCATAGTAGCTTGTAGTGTTGTGGGGGAATCTTTCTTGCCTATGCACCTGGTATCCCAGCTTTGCCATATTTCTCTTAGCTTTATTAATTGTTCATTTATTTCCTTTGATACATAATAGTGAGCTCATCAGGCCCATTGTGAAAACAGCTGTCTCAGGCTAATGCTAGAACCAGAGCTATTAGATAATATGCAGCTGAACTGCCAACTACCCTGGGTACTAAATTTTGCTTAGCTGCTCCTCACACCAGATGAACTTCTAGGTTCCTGTAAATTCAAGGAGCCAGATTTTGCCAGTACAGTAGCTCTGCTAGCAACTGTGTGTTTTGACCTCTCTCTGTTAGTACTTCAGTTTTTAATATCTAAAATCACAGAATCAAAGTAGATGTCTTTACCAACTTCAAAACTGTATGACCTATATTCTTTAACTGTTTACTTTAACTTTAGTAAACATTGACTTAAAGATAAGTCCAAGGAGTTGGCCTGAGGTACATAGAGGTTAAGTTACCAGCTTAAGGCCACCTAGATTTTTCTTCCTTGGCTCCAGTTGACTAAGAATGTAATTGGAAAGAAGTATCAGAGGTGGAACTTACACTGCCTTTCGCTTTCATATCCTACACTGTATCTATCCACCATACTCCCTCTTCCTCCATGCTCAATCCATTCTCCCTAGATAGTAGAGCTAATCGCTTGAGTCGATCACTTAAGCTTGTTGGGCCTCCATTTTCTATTTATGAGGTTTTGTACTTAATAGTATTTTCAACAAGCATTTGTTAGTCTATCTCTAAATGTTATGCTCCTGGGACAGTTTGATACTCAAGTTATTCTCTGATAATTATCTTAGTTTTGCTTCCCAGTGTGCTTTTATTTTTTATTTTTTTTTTTGCTTGATCAAATAATTTGGGGGTGAGGGGGAAGAAAAGAGCTAATCTATTTACATTTTTTTTTGTCCTTTCATCAGGTAGAAATTTACTTTAAACCTTAAATATTACAGTCAGTTGACAAAGTCCATATAAATTTCTAAACCACTTATTAAAACAAAGCTTACATTTTATTATTTTGGAAAAGCAAAAGAGTGAGGGTGAGATGATTGTTTTGTCCTCCTTCCCATACAGATGTTGAATGCAACTTTTTTTTACTTAGAGATGATAATCCTTTGATTATTTCATGATTTTCATCTCTAGCTCTTACAGACTAGGAATGTAAATTTTAAGTGTATTCATTTTAGCAAAATTACACTATAATAAAATAATAAAGCTTTTGGAGCTTGTTGTTATCATATTTCTATTAGGAATTGCTCCTTTTTTCAAGCATCAGCATTGTACAAAACAGCAACATGTATGAAATTCTTAATCCATGTGTTTTTAAAAAATCAGGAAAAAAAGATTAACTCATTCATTATCAAAGTGCACACATTTTACACTGAGAAATCTATAGGTTAAATTGGTCTCTTCCAAGAGTGGGGAACCTGGGGCCTCAAGGCCACATGTGACCTTCTAGGTCCTTGTGTGTGGCTTTTTGACTGAGTCCAAGTTTTACAGAACGTATCCTTTTATTAAGGGGATTTCTTCTGTGAAGTTTGGATTCAGTCAAAGGGCCAAACTTGAGGACCTAGAGGGCCACATGTGGCTTCAAGGCCCCAGGTTCCCCACCTCTGGATTCTGTTGTTATATTCCCAAGTTGTTACCTCTGCTGTTGGGGGGGTAGGGTGGTGGGAGGGTTATCTTAGTTTAAAGAAATTACTACATCTTAGCTTAATGTTCAGTTCTTATGTAAGATTGCTGTTTCATTCCTTTTCGCTTATTAATATCATCATGAAAAGATATTTTTGGAGTGTGTACCATTTGTAGATTGTCATTATTTACTTAGACTTTGGTTATAAATCTGTTTTTTTCGCTTGATTTCCTCCACCTCCCCTTGCCATTCCCCACCCCCAACTTTCCTCTAACATTACTTGCATGACATGTATAAGGTTTATTAAATTAATTTGAAGGACTCTGGTTTTTTAGGAAGTATATAGAATTTTTCTTTTTAAATATTTTAAAGATTGAAGTAGAAAGGAGTTAATCTACATAGCTGCCTTTTTGGAGTTTCTTTTTATCTTTCTTTCTAATTATTTCAGGTATTTATGCAAACTTTCTGACCAGGACTTAAGACAGAGTGCTGCTAGAAACATGGCTGATTTAATGTGGAGCACAGTGAAAGAACCATTGGATACAGCCTTATGCTTTGATAAAGAAAGCCTTGATCTTGCATTTAAATACTTTATGTCACCCACATTGACAATGAGGCTGGCTGGACTAAGTCAAATAACAGTAAGTTGCATGTGTTTTTTAGTAATTTGTTTTGGATAAATTTTGGTTTGCCTAGGTTAGAAATTATTGAAATTCACTCAATTCTTTTTGTTAGTTTTTCAAATTATTTATTATAGTTTATTTACTATTTTTATTTGCTGTAATTATTTTGTTATTGAGTGCTACACAAGTAAATACAAAGTAAACAAGTAAACACAAAGTAAACAAGTAAACGCAAAGTAAATACATTTAAATATATCCAGTTGGCTTATAGGAATACTATATCTAAGCCGATATAGATTTGATTCATTTAGTTTTATGTTTTTTGCCTAGAGAATTCCCACTATAAGATTTGTGGTGGACTAAAATACTCATGAAAATTTCGAGTTTTTTTCCTTGAAAAATATTTTCATCTATTACCTTGGCTTTTTTACTGATAAGTTACTGATATGTTCCTTTTAAAAACATTGGAGAGGTTGTAAAGAATTTTCAGAGGGTTTTTGAAATCAAATTGATTAAACAAGCTTTTGGTTTTGAATTTTCTTAGTAGATGTTAGTTTTTTTTAAAAACAATATTGACAATATTTCTGAATTTAGTTTTGATATAAGATGTTGATAAATTAAGAATAAAATATTATTGAAAAATTTATTTTTTTTTCAGTGTTTCTATTGGCTTCTCAAATTTTTCTAATGACATAATCAATGAAATTGTAGTGCTTAGGACACTTGCATGTGTATATACCTGTTTTGTTTTTAATAATGTTATTGTTACTTTACTTTTCCAAATGTTGACATTGCTTAATTTCTTATCCCTGCTAATAAATGAGGTAGGAAGATATTCTAGGTTGCATTTTGAAGTAATGTTTCTTTTTTCTAATCATAGAATCAGCTTCACACCTTCAATGATGTGTGCAATAATGAGTCATTAGTTTCAGACACAGAAACGTAAGTAAAAGTATTGAATACTTCTGCACAGGTGCATTGTAGTCAGAGACAAGTCTCCTTATATGGTCTTTTGTGGTTATAGGTCTTTCGGTGATGACAATTGTTTTGTTTTAAGGCTTGATAGCATATTTTAAATTGGAAATCCTTCAAATCAATTAATATTTCTTAAACAATATTTTATTTTCCCCCA
Source organism: Phalanger gymnotis (assembly GCA_028646595.1). Lineage (NCBI taxonomy): Eukaryota > Metazoa > Chordata > Mammalia > Diprotodontia > Phalangeridae > Phalanger > Phalanger gymnotis. The sequence goes on from JAQQSZ010007004.1 coordinate 6,019, forward strand.
ATTACATATAAAACTATTTGAAACTTTTTTTTTTTAAGTCGAGTTCCAAATTCTATCCCTTTCTTTACTGCCCTCCTTTCTGAGATGGTGAGCAATCTGATATAGTTTATACTTGTGCAATCATGTAAAATATTTCCATATTAGTCATTTTGTGAAGAAGACTTGAACAAGAAAGAAAGTGAGAAGTAGCCTGCTTCAGTCTGTATTCAGACAGCATTAATTCTTTTTTTGGAGTTGGATAGGATGTTTTATCCTGAGTCCTTTGAGATTGTCTTGGATCATTGTATTGCTGAGAATAGGCAAGTCATTCGCAGTTCTTCTTTATGCAATATTTTTGTTACTGTGTAGAAAATTCTCCTGGTACTGCTCACTTCGCTTTGTGTCAGTTCATGTAAGTTTTTCCAGATTTTTCTGAAATCAGTCCTGCTTGTCCTTTCTTATAGTACAGGAATATTTCATCACAATCATGCACCTCAGCTTGTTCATCCATTGCCCAGTTGATGGACATCTTTTTGATTTTTAATTCCTAGTCAGTGCAGAAAGTTACTATAAATATTTTTGTATACGTAGGTACTCTTCTCCCCACCTATGCTCTTCCCCCCACCAACCTGGTTCTCCTCCCCCCTCCCCTAACAAAATCTCATTGGTATACAGACCTAGCCATGGATGAATGGGTATGCACAATTTTATAGCCCTTTGGGCATAATTTCTAATTGCTCTGCAGATGATTGGATCAGTACACAACTTCACCAGTAGTGCATTAGTGTACTAGTTTCTTCATATCCCCTCCCAACATTTATCATTTTCTTTTTTTAACCATATTAGCTAATTGGATAGGTATATACCTTAGAGTTTTTAATTTTCCATTCTCTAATCAATAGTGATTTAGGGCATTTTTTCATATGACTATAGATAGCTTTGGTTTCTTTGATTTCTTTGTCTGAAAACTGCCTGTTCGTATATTTTGACCATTTATCATCTGGAGATTGGCTTGTATCCTTATAAATTTGACTCAGTTCTTTATATATTTGTTAAATGAGGCCTTTATCAGACATACTTACTGTAAAATGTTTTTTCTAGTTCTCTGCAAAGTAATTACAAGATGCTTATATTAGCTGTATTCATTCTGTATATAGTCTTGGAGATAATTTATTAAAAGTGGGTTTCCAAGAAAAGATTATACTCTTCTTAGTTTGTACTTTCAACCTTATATCTAAACTGTTGTTTAAATCCACTTACGGCAATTTTTCCTGAAAGAAATAGCAAGGAGTGATGTTTTTAGATATCAAGGAATTCTGTTTCTTTATTTCTAAAATGAGGACATGATTATCGTAAAGAATGAACAATTAAATAAGGATTAAAATAATAAAAAATTTTGAACTTTTAAATATATTAATATTTTACTCATGTATTAGCCCAGTTCACAAAATGTTTAAGAAGGGAGAATTATATGGTAGATACTTTGTAATCAACAAATAAAATACTTAAAATGAATAAAAGAACATGTTCTGTTTGTTTAAAGTTGGTCCTTGTTTTGAGACACAGATTTTGGGATAGGAATTGCAAGGAGACTTTGCTGAGATGGTTAGTTTTTGCATAGCAGGGAATCATAATGGTTTTTCCTTCACGAGTATGACTTTAATCATTATCTGTCCTCCATTCAGCTACCAAAGTGTTGTTGTTAAGGTACAAGCCTGACCATTGCACTCCCTTGCTCAGTAAACTCTGTTGGCTCCCTGTTACTTCTAGAATCAAATACACATTCTTTTTGAAATCTTTGAAACCTTTGACTGCGTAACTGCAACCTTATGTTTCCAGCCTTTTATATTACTAACTTTCACACACTCAGTTATCTACTCAGTGGCCTGGCTATTTCCTACATACACATACTATCTCTTGTCTCTGTGCCCTTTTATTTTGGTTGTCCCCTCCTTAATATAATCCACTCCTTACTTACCTAATAAAATCTCTACCTTCCTTTAAAACTGAGCATGAATGTTTCTGCATGAAGCCTTTCCTTATCCCTCTAGATGTTACTTTATTATATTATATGAGATTACTTCATATTTATTTTGTATGTATTTCACATAGACTTATGTGAATATAGTATCTCCCTTGTATGGATCATAAGCTCCTTAAGAGCAGGGACTGTTTGTTCACTTTTTTCTTTGTATCAGAACACAGTATAATACCTGGTATTCAGTAGACATTTAACAAATGCTTATTGGTTGACTGATTATCTGCCACCTTGAATTTAGAGAGTTGTGTACTGGGAGAAGATACTATAGGTATTTATTTCCTGGACTTTGGTATTTGAAATTTTGTGTGTATGGAAGGATGCAGAAACCTAAAATTTTCCAACTTAAGAAGTTAAAAATACACTGCATATTGTGTAGTATCTAAGATTGTGGGGAAAGAAGTTCCCTTTTCTAGGGAGGGAGTGGCAGAAAGGAACATCAAATTCAAACTTAGTAAACATTCTTGCAGTATCCTTATGTTTACAACTCATGTGATGAACTTAACTATTTAATATCACAACTAAAAGCATTTATGTAAAAGAAACTTACTAAAATGACACATCAGTTCAGTTGCCTCTTGGTAGAAACTGTTAACTTGATATTATATGATTAATTGACATGTAAGGATATTTTATTTCATATGTTTGTCTTTAAAAACTTACGGTAGTCTCATTTTTATTATTGTTTAATCTGCAGCTTTATAAATTTCTTTCCCCTCTTTCCATGCTTTCTTTTATTCATTAATGATTCTTATCTTTTTAAACTGACTAAAGAACTTTTAGGTTGTTTTGTTTCTTAAGTGTAAACCAGTATCAGTGGTCATAGGAGCAGCTAGATGGCTCAGTGTATAGAGCAATAGCTTGGAATCAGGAAGTCTCATCTTTATGAGTTAAAAAAAAATCAGCCTCAGACACATTAATATCTGTGTGACCCTGGGCAAGTCATTTACCCTGTTTGTCTCAGTTCTTCATCTGTAAAATGAGTTGGAGAAGGAAATGGCAAACCACACCAATATCTTTGCCAAGAACACCCTAATGAGGTAATAGAGAGTTAGAAAGGACTGAAAGAACCCAACAACAATATGATATAACAAATAGAATGCTTGACTAGGGAGCCGAAAATTCAAGGTTTGAATCCTTCTTCAGATACTTACTTGGTATGTGACTCCAGACAATTTGGTTAATCTCAGACTTATTTTCCTCAACTGTTAAATGGGGACAATAATAGTACCTTTCTTATAGTGTTATTGTGAGGATCAGATAATAATGACAATAAGTATAAATGGCTAACATTTATAATAGTGCTTAAGTCCATAAAGCACTTTACATATATTATTTCATTTGATCCCTATCTAGGAGATAGAAACTATTACTGTCCCCATTGTACAGGTGAGTAAAGAAGCAGAGTACATAACTCCACTTTGCCACTTTGCTGTATATAATGTATGGCAAAGTATATATAAAAATTATAGCTAATTTTTTAAAATGTTGTTTTAGGAAAAAAAGTTTAAAGGTTTGTGTTGGTGGCAACAGGATTTGGCAATGACATAGCCTTTATGTGATACTTCTTACTGTACCTTTAGCTTAGTTGCTGACATATACTTTAATTTACTATTTTCTTTCTTATTTTAAGATTTTTCTTGAAAACTTACTTGTACTGAAATTTCTTAGCCACAGAACAATGAATTAAAAGTACATAATATTTAACATTAAGAATGCTAAATCTTTCCCCTTCTGTACTTAAAATTCTTCATTTTTAAATAACAGTGGAGTGGAGGGAAATTTTCTTCCCCATCTCTCCCCTCTCCTACCCCAAGGCAGCTGCATTCTGATTACCCCTCCCCCCTATTTGCCCTCCCTTCTACCACCCATACTCCTAAACCCCTTCTCTTATTGCCTTCTCTTCAAATTTCCTGTAGGGCAAGATAGATTTCTATACCTCATAGTTACAAATATTTTGGCAGATTTTCTTGGGCCATACCTTAAAGCTATTAGCCTGAGTTGTTAAATGACTTAATCCACAGTTGGAAACTTTGGTTTTCTAAGGTTAACAATTTGGTTTTGTGCTTCATTACCTCTCCATGGGCTGTTTGTTTGTTTTACATGTTGTGGTATTTTTTTTTTGGTTTGTTTTCTTTGCAGCTTAGCTACTTTTAAAGAATAGGAATGAATATACACACATTTGTCTTTTGTTAGAAAGAGAATCTTTTGTTCCAATTTGAAATAATTTCGATACTTCATTTTCTGAGCTTCTCTTCCGTTGCAAGGAGATTTTGGGGGAAGAAGGGACAATCATTTCTGTCATCTCAGACAGTTAATATCCTTTCATGATTGGAGATTCTTCCTGTGTCAAGGAAATCGAACAAATGACTATGGACAAAATATACATGTTGTATCAAAAAATGTTGGTAATAAAGTTGTTACTTTGAAAGTTCTCATTCTGAGTCACTACAGGAGTTTCTTGTTAAACTATAAAAGGAATTGCAAAGGCTTTCATAGAGAAAATGGAAATTATTTTCTGTATCTTCGTTATAGGAACATTTGACTGATATTGTAGAATTAAGTACATCAAAAATGATGGATCTTTTATCCTTTTCCTTTGACCTTTTTGGGGCATTTTTTTCTTGTAATAATATTTTATAGAAGAGCTACACAGGCAATTCTGGCAAATTTCTCATCTCTAAGGAAAGTAGATAGGACCTACTTTGCCTTTTTGATGAAGTCTTTGTTAACCTTTAGGGACAGTCTGGCCTGCAGGAACTGCAGGAGATGCTTTTTGGCTCTTTTCCTCTCCTTAACTCAGTTTTCACTGAGGACCTTTTAAGCTAAATACATTTTTTTCCCCCTCCATCAGTGAAGTCAGGTAATTTGCAGTCCTAGGGAAAGGTCTTTTAAGTTCTGGCTGACTTTCAGTTTTAGCAGTTCTGTAGTGTGAACAATAATTAAAAATTATTAAGTGTTAGCAGTAACATGACCTAAATCTGATTTCTTTAAATGAATCATTCAAAAAACATCTATTGAGCATTTGCTGTCTACTGGGTTCTGTGCTAGATGCTAAGAATAAAGAAAGAAAAATCAAAAATGTGACTCCATCCTTTGTCTTAAAGATCTTAAATTATTTCTGGAGAAATAGTATGTATACATATACCTAATAACAAAATACACACAAAATAAGTACAATGCAGTAGTTCTCATAATAAAGTTGTCAAAATTATATAAAATTATAGTAGAAAGATAATATAAATATTTAGTTTTATGTCAAATAACATTAATCTATTAGGAACTGGTGATTAGGCTTCAACACTAAACAAAGACGTCTCTGAACTGAAACTGATTTTAAGAACTAATGATACTGTGAAGATAGTGGAATAAGATAAGAAATACTGTGCTCTCCTAAATTTTCCCACAAAGTAAAACATTGCCTCAAAGTGAACTTCAAGTGGCAGAAATAATTAAAAGTCAGATACATCAGTTGTCCTCCTAAAGCAACTTGGGAGGACCTCTGGGAAGCCTGGATCTAAATCTCCAGGCCATTAGATTTGGTCCCAGGATAGTGCAGATACCTCCAGGTAGACTCATCTCAATCAGCCAACAACAGGGGGGAGGGGCTAGCTCTGTTGGGCTGCAGCCTCTTTTCAAGAACTTTGACTTAGAGGAATCTAGTGGACAAAGGTGAGAAAGGAGTGTATTTTGGCTTGGAGGACTGCCACAGCAAATTCCTGGAGTTAGGAGAGTGTTGTTAATGGACTAGCAAGGAAACTAGTGTCACTAGAAAAGTAAATGGCAGGGAGTAAATTGTAAGAACATTGGAAAGGAAGAAGAGAGTTGGGTTACTAAAGGCTTTAAACACCAAACAGGGTATTTTACATTTGATAGGAAGCCACTGGAATTTATTAAGTAGGGGAGTGATGTATTTAGATATGTCCTTTAAGAAAATCAGTGGATGAATGGAGAATGGTTTGATGTGGGTAGACTCGAAGCAAGTAAACCCACCATCATGCTATTGCGGTTGTCCAGGTACTGGTTGTTGAGCACCTGCACTTGAGTAGTGGCAGTTTCAGAGGAAAAAAAAGGGATGTGTTGGAGAGATGTTGCACAGGTAGAATTAGCTGGCCTTCATGAAAGTTTGGATACAGGGAGGTGGGGGTGGGGATGGAACTGGAGTGAAATGGTGAGGAATCCAGGCCGTTGTCTTTGGTAACTAAAAGGTCCTTGTTTACTTTGGAGAGAACAGTTTCAAGGAAATGATAAGGTTGGAAGCCTGATTGTAAGGAGTTAATTAGAAAGAGAGGAGTGAAAGTGGAAACAATATTAGAAGGCCTTTTCTAGGAGTTTGGCCCCAAAGGGCAAAAGAGATGAAGGATGATAGTTAGCCTGGTTGGGCAAATCAGGTGAAGGATTTTTGAGGATGACTAAGACCTAGACCTGTTGTAGGTAGTAGAGATGGAGCCAGTAGATAGATTGAAGGTAAGTGATAGTTTGGGGATGACCAAGGGGCCAATCTGAGGAGACTGGATAGAATGGGATTACCGGAGAGTATAGGGCTTGGCCTTGATAAGGAGTAAGAACACCTCTTTTGTAAGACAAGAGTGAAGAAGGAGATAGCGGCAGAAGGCATCTTAGTGATAAGAGGTGAGGAAAAGAGGGAACTCAAAGTGAATAGCCTCAGTTTTTTCTGTAAAATACGAGGGAAGATTCTTAGTTTAGAGGATGGGGGAAAGGGATGCCATGGGAAGTTCAAGGAGGGATGAAAAGTTCTGGAGGATCATGTGTAGAGAGTGGGATAGTGAGTTGATGAGGAGGTATTGTAAGATTGCCTCCTAGTGGTGAGAGCCCAGTTGAGGTGATGTAACAAAAGTTTGTAGTAGACTTTATCAGAAAAGTTTCTTAATTTTCCTACACCTTCATTTAGCAGCAGCTGTGTAGGAGTGAATGTGGTGAGTGGTCGGAGTGATTAAAGCTGATGCTTAGCAGGGCATAATCAGTGAAATGAATAAAGGGTTAGATGCAGGGGTGGGAAACCTGTGGCCTCAAGGCCACATGTGCCCTCTGAGTCCTCAAGTGGGACCCTTTGATTGAATCCAAACTTCATACAACAAATTTTTTTTTAAGTGATCCACATTTTAATATATATTTATTTTATATATTTATATATATTTAATTTATATACTGCGAGTATATAATAGTTTAATTGGCCTGTATTTGGAAAAGTCACTAGTATTTTCTTTGAGCAATAAATATGTGATGCCTGCTGTTAAGAAACATTACATTACGTTTATATCCTAAAGGAAGCCAGTAAAATGCTTTGCAAACAATTCCTGTGGCACTATGAAGTGTTAGAGCCAGTGTTTATGGATACACACACACACACACACACACACACACACACACACACACAC
>JAQQSZ010007005.1:0-13434 GCA_028646595.1 Phalanger gymnotis
ATTGTAGAACTACAGGGCAAAATAGAAATGGAAAGCATCCACCCATTGTCTCCTCAAATAGATCCCAAAAAGAAATCTCCTAGGAATATTGTAGCCAAATTCCAGAGCTCCCAGGTCAAGGAGAAAATACTGCAAGCAGCCAGAAAGAAACAATTTGAGTGTTGTGGAAACACAATCAGAATAACCCAAGATCTAGCAGCTTCTACATTAAGAGATCGAAGGGCTTGGAATACAATATTCTGGAGGTCAATGGAGCTAGAATTAAAACCAAGAATCACCTACCCAGTAAAACTGAGTATCATGCTCCAAGGCAAAATATGGATTTTCAATAAAATAGAGCACTTTCAAGCTTTCTCAGTGAAAAGACTAGAGTTGAATAGAAAATTTGACTTTTAAACACAAGAATCAAGAGAAGCATGAAAATGCAATCAAGAAAAAAGATCAAGTAAAAGAAATTGCAAGAGACTTAATAAGTTGAACTGTTTACATTCCTATATGGAAAGATGATGTGTATGATTCACGAGACCTCAGTATTAGGGTAGCTGAAGGGAATGTATATACATATATATATATATACATATATATGCTTATGTATATATATATGTATGTATATGCGAGTGTGTATGTATGTATATATGTATGTGTGTGTGTGTGTGTGTGTGTGTGTGTGTGTATATATATATATATATACAGAGAGAGAGACAGAGAGCATGCACAGGGTGAGTTGAAGATGAAGGGAAGATATCTAAAAGAAATACAATCAAATTAAGGGATAAGAGAGGAATATATTGAGTGAGGGACATAGGGAGAGATAGAATGGGGTAAATTATCTCCCATAATAGTGTCAAGAAAAAGTAGTTCTGTAGGAAGGGAAGAAAAGGCAGATGAGGGGGAATGAGTAATCTTGCTCTCATCAGATTAGAACTGAGGAGGGAATATCATACATACTCGATTGGGTATCTTAACCCACAGGAAAGAAGGAGGAAGAAGATTAAAAAAAGGGGGGGGCATGATAGAAGGGAGGGCAGATGGGGGTGGAGGTAACCAAAAACAAACACTTTTGAAAAGGGAAAGGGTCAAGGGAGAAAATTCAATAAAGGGAGCAGGTTAGGAAGAAGCAAAATATAGTTAGTCTTTCACAACATGAGTATTGTGGAAGGGTTATACATAATGATATGCATGTAGCCCATGTTGAATTGCTTGACTTCTTAGGGAGGGTGGGTAGGAAGGGGAGAGGGGAGATAATTTGGAACTCAAAGTTTTAAAAACGGATGTTCAAAAAAAAGAGTTTTTTCATGCAACTAGAAAATAAGATACACAGGCAATGGGGCATAGAAATTTATATTGCCCTACAAGAAAGGAAGGGAAAAGGGGATGGAAGGGGATTGGGGTGACAGAATGGAGGGCTGACTGGGGAACAGGGCAACCAGAATATATGCCATCTTGGAGTGGGGTGGAGGGTAGAAATGGGGAGAAAATTTATAATTCAAACTCTTGTGAAAATCAATGCGAAAACTAAATATATTAAATTAATAAGGAGGAAAAAAAAGAAATTATCAAGGAGAACTGCCTTGATATTCTAGAGCCAGAGTGTAAAATATAAATTGAAAGAATCCACCCATCCCCTCCTGAAAAAATATTCCAAAAAGAAAACTCCTAGGAATCTTGTTGCCAAATTCCAAATCTCCCAGATCAAGCAGAAGATACTGCAAGCACCCTTAAAGAAACAATTTAAGTATTGTGGAAACACAATCAGAATAACACAAGATCTAGCAGCTTCTGCATTAAGGGATTGAAAGGCTTGAAATATGATATTCAGTAGGTCAATGGAGCTAGGATTAAAACCAAGAATCACCTACCCAGCAAAACTGAGTATTATCCTCCAAGGCAAAATATGGACTTTCAGTAAAATAGAAGACTTTTAAGCTTTCTCAGTGAAATGACCAGAGTTGAATAGAAAATTTGACTTTCAAACACAAGAATCAAGAGAAGCATGAAAAGGTAAAGAAGAAAGAGAAATCATAAAGGACTTACTAAAGTTGAACTGTTTTGTTTATATTTCTACATGGAAAGATAATATGTATAATTTGTGTGTCCTCAGTATTAGGGTAGATGAAGGGAATATACATACGTACATACATACATATATACATATATACATACATACATGCATACACACACATATATATATACAGAGGGTACAGGGTGAGTTCAATATGAAGGGATGATATATAAATAAAATAAAATAAAATAAAGAGATGAAAGAGGAATATATTGAGAGGGAGTGAAAGGGAGAGATAGAATGGGGCAAATTATCTCACATAAAAGTGGCAAGAAAGAACAATTCTGTAGGAAGAGAAGAGGGGGCAGTTGAGGGGGAATAAGTGAATATTACTTTCATTACAGTTGACCTGAGGTTGGAATAATATACACACTCAGTTCGGTATCTTACCCCACCTGAAAGAAGGAGGAAGGAGATAAAAAGGAGGGGACAATAGAAGGGAGGGCAGATGTGGGGAGGAGGTAATTGGAAACAAACACTTTCGAAAAGGGACAGGGTTAAGGGAGAAAATTGAATAAAGGGAGATAGGATAGGAAGGAGGAAAATATGGTTAGTCTTTGACAAGATGAGTATTGTGGAAGGGTATTACGTAGTGATAGACATGTGGCCTATGTTGAATTGCTTGCCTTCTTAGGGAGGATGGGTGGGGAGCGAAGAGGGGAGAGAATTTGGAACTCAAAGTTTTAAAAGCAGATGTTCAAATAAAAGTTTTTTCATGAAACTAGGAAATAAGATATACAGGTAATGGGGCATAGAAATTTATCTTGCCCTACAAGAAAGTAAGGGAAAATGGCATGGGGTGGGGGGAAATGGGATGACAGAATATATACCATCTTGGAGTGGGGGAGGGTAGAATTTGGGAGAAAATTTGTAATTCAAAGTCTTATGAAAATTAATCTTAAAAACTAAAAATATTAAATAAATTTAAAAATAAAACACCATCTGTCCCTCTTCTGATTTTTTTTGTTTCTATTGAGTGCACCACAAGTGTCTTAGAGTCAACCAATTTCCCATCCACTTTGGACTCATCCCAAAATCTTAAGTCAATGTCATCCTCCACATCTAATCAGTTGGCTGTTTTTTTTTTTTGCCAACTCTGCCTGTACCACATCTATCACTTTATCCCTTCTTCTCTATTCTCACATCCCTAGTTCTCTATGTCTTCACCTCTCTCCTGATCTGTTTTAAAAGGTCTCACTACTTCTATCCACTTTCTCCAGTGTCTCTTTATCTAAATCTGCTGCCACACTAGCTGCAGAAATAATCCTATTCCCCCACTAACCAACCATTAGAGCCAACATTGATTAAATTCTTGCTTAAAACCATTTATATTATACTTTCCTCATTTTTTTCCATGTGAAATGAGGGTTGATTCAAGGCAAATTTTGAATACATCTATAAAAAGTAGTACAAAGTATACAGTATATACTATATAAAGTGTTCAGTAACATTATTGCAAGATATAACCTTTATAAATACTTTTCCTACTGGTATTTTTGAGGGATGTCCTTTTTGAATATATCCATTAATCATCCTTTCACTGCACTGGGAAAGTTAATAGTGAGAATTTTAAATTGAACATTAGGCTCCATAGAGAGCTGAATCATGTTAGAACCCCTGGCAGGAATGGGCTTAAAGGCCATTTGATTCAATATCAGAAAGAGAAATTAAATCACAGAGAGGAGAGGTGACAGCTGTTGACCATACCAGAACTAGAACCCCAAGCTTTTGTTTACCATATTAAAATTCTTTCAATTTCCAAGGTGATTTCCTTTTCCAAAACCACAAGATATATATTAATTCTTTATTATACATATTAAAAGAACAGATAGGTGAAAGTTGTAGTCATTTAAGTTTAGCTTTAAAATGCAATCAGATTTTTTTCAACATATTCATATGTAAATCCTATTCTAGATACATATTTCCTTACCTTTTGCCTCAATGATGATCTCTCAGTTCAGCATCATATTTGGGATTCTGAGATGTCGTTGGAGTAAATTGGATAATTCACAAATTGATTGTTACTCTCATGCATAGCCTATGATTCAACTGTATGGTCGACTGTATGATGACATTTTGAGTTATTCTCTCAAAGAACACATCTGTCTGCCAAAATATGCTACTTACACAAAATCACTGCACAAAATTTCTAAGGTGATTTTTTTAAAAACTTTTTTTGGCTCATCAATTTTATATGAGTCTTGGGAGATACCTTTTTAACCCTAGATGAGATGTTGTGGAAAAAAAATAACTAGTTGAGAAGCTCATTTGAACTTTTCTATCTAGATCAATATAAGAGTATCTGTCTGCCATGATAAGCCAAGAGTATAGAGCTTTCCTATCTGAACTCAAAGCAGAAAAAGTCACAGGTTGAAATGTAATCAAAAATTATCTCCTGGCTCTTTTTGCTGGGATGAAACTTCAATCGACAGTCTCAGAGCTTCAGATTATCTATCAAACTGAGAAAAGCTGTCTCAGGCTGATAGGACCTCTAATCAAATATTGACACATGAGATCTTCGGGGTGATAAAAATAGATTTAAAACTCAGAGTGACATTATTTGATGAGATGCCAGTTACAGTCAGATGTAAGATATATGATATAGTCTAAACCCAAGTATCAATTTATTAGTTTTTTTTCCTAAGTAAAATAGCTACCAGATTTTTATTTAAAGCCAAAGTCAAACCTTTTCATATTTGCTTATACAGAGTTATTGTGCCTATAGCAATAACATGATATCAGAAAAGTTAAATATTTATCAAATTAGTAGAAATCATAAGTATCTGAGAATTTATTTCATTATTTGTGAGTGTTTAGAGTCTTTAAAAGAGGTATAATTGTATTTTGTGTTATTGACTGTATTTAAAAAAGATTCATTAATATTATGTGTCTGAATTTCACTATAATTACTATCCAATAGAAAATTACTCAAGATGTTCTTTAAATGTTTCCAGAATATAGGAGGATATTTACTCCCTCTTATATATTGTATCAAGAAAGTGCGATGATTTACAAGGGCGTTGTTGATATGCAATGTTGTATTGGGGTTCCATGACCTTCTTTGAAAAATTCTGGAAAAGGAATTTCATATTAGAGATTGTTGTAGCTATGCTGGAGAGTGGATCATGTATTTAGAAGTGGAAGAGTTGTTATAGGTCATCTAATCCATTTCCATCATTGCATATATTTTGAAACTGAAGATTAGTAACTTTTGAAGTAACTGGCCCTAGTTCAAATAGATAGTTAAGTAACAGAAGTAGGATTCAGAGTAAAGTCCTGATTCCCAGTTCATTTTCATTTTACTATATCAATGTTGCCTATGGAACATAATTAATATAAGAAACAATTGTGTGTTCTGGAAAGAGCATTGTATTCAACATTAAAAGATATAAGTCGCTTACTCAGCTACTTTCTAGCCTTATGATCTTGTGCAAATCACTTGTATCACAGGTTAGAGTTAACTCTCACTCTTGCCCTAGCTAGTGATGATCAACCCTCTGTCTGCCTCGTATTAACTTATTTTCTTTATTAATTTTCATCCTAGATTGTAAGGCAGGCAATGGACACAAATATTTTATAGATTTCCTTATTAATTATCAGAATTAAAATATCTCTCTTATTCAGTTATCTCATTCAATTACCTTATTTAAAAATATATTAGTTATTTAACTGGAGAAGTCTCTTTTCGTATAAGTTCTTGATCCCTATCCCCTCCCTCTCTTTCCGTAAGTAGCTGAGTGGAGGACTTGAACCTAGGTCTCTTAGAGAGATGTGTGTGGGTGTATATACACCCACTACAGCCACCCATCCACCTAATCATGTGCATATATATATATATACATATATACATACATATATGTGCATATATGTGTATGTGTATACATGCATGTACATACATGTACGTACGTACACGTGTGTATGTAGCTGTATGTGCACGTGCGTGTGTGTATAAGTGTATTCGCACATATGATACATGTGTATACACATATGTGTGTATGTATATACATATATATGGATATACACACATTTAACTATGGACATAATACATTGTTTATGTCTGTGTATACATAGACATTCTATGTGTGTGTATATGTGTGTGGGTATGTATGTATTTATAGGTACATGTACATATGTATATATATGTACTTGTGTTTTATCAAAGACTGTTATCTTTAATGATTAAATAAATATCAAAGTTACTGACTTACTATTTATTAATAGTTTAACAAAAAAATATAAGATATATAGATGGTTGTCTATCTTGTATCATTTGGGGACATCACCACGGTCAATGAATTTTTATTTCTGGAAACAGTATGAAAATTCAGCTCTCTGGATACCAATTAATGTGTCTTCTCAAGAATTCTTTTCATTTTTCTTCACAAGATAAGGAATAAATTCAGATCTCTCAGGAAATGTTATCTAAGTCCTTTCCTCTATCCTCTCTTCAGTCATCACAGTTAGCAGTCTCTCCAGAATGACAGTGATACTCTCAGTCTCTTAACAGATTCCTCATAAAGTGATAGTTAAATTTTACTTCCTGAAATTTCCATTGTCTCTTAAAGAAACAGTAACAGTATCTGTAATTTCCATCATAGCAATTTTCAACATAGAGGATTCCCTTTAATTGAGACTCAGTTTCCAATTCTATAAAATGTGAAAGATAATACTATCCACCTCACAGAGAGGTTGTGAGAATAGTGTTCTGTAAATTGTAAAGAATTGTAAAATATGAATTTATATTACTACTATAATAATATAGTAAAAATCACATTGTAAATTTTAGAGCACTAAATGTAAACTAGAATTATTCTTACTAGATTGTAGGTTCCATAGAGGTAGGAACCATTGCTTACCTAAACTTTGCTTGTCTTTGTGGACTGGAGTCAATCAGAGCTTCAGTTCAGCGCTATCCACACACTACTAGCTTATTGAGTGTTTCATTAATTTAATTATCATGGAGAATTTTTACCTATAGCATAGTGATTCATGTGACCTGAGAAGAACAGAATCATACTGATTCTTTGATATAAGGACAAAAATGTTTTTAGTAAATTAATTCTTAAAATATTAGATAAAAATTCAGCAAAAATACCCCAATCAGACTTGTCTCTAAATTAGCAATCCTCAGTCATACTTGTCAGGCATAAGTTGATATCTGAGAATACCTTATCTTTACTATTCTAAAGTTACATCTTCACCTTCCATCTTAATTTCTGTGTCATTACTTAACAATATTAGTGGAATAGCACTGCTGTCAGCATTAACACCATAATTAAGTTGTGACTTTTGGTGATGAAACTTGGCACTGTTTTCTCTTGCTCATTTTTTTACATAGCCTAGATTTCTACACTCCTAGGAGTTGGGAAAACAGCTTGAAGGGATTTCTCTTTCCTTTTTTTTGGCTGTAATGGTAGCTAGGGTGGGAAAGGGTGCTGAGTTTTTTGTTTGATGTCTGAATTTTGAATCTACCTGTTATTCTGTATGTGATGGTGGGGAAGTAATTTAACCTCACTGGAGCTCAGTTTTCTTATCAGTAAAATGAGGTAATTGAGCTAGAAGTCCTTTAAACTTACCTCTACTCTTTGACCTATAATTATTTGCTGGAAATAAAGGGGAAAAGTACTGCTGTTTTCCAGAATATTTGCCAAATATTTTCTATGTAGTGTCTCTTCTGAAGTTTTAAGAAAATGGTGTTGGGGGTTCTTGCTGTGATTTATACTCTTCATATCCCATCCAAAACCAAACTCGTATTAGACAGTGAAGAATGTAAGAATGTATGCTCACAGAATCTAGATATAGAAAGGACCTTAGTGAAAACCTTATACTTCATTTTAAAAGAAGAAACTCAGACATAAAGGTTCAGTAGCTTTACTAAAGTCACACAGCTAGCAAATCATTGCAGCACAGGAATTCAAAACCAAATCATCATTCCAATGAAATATTTAGATTTTTGAACGGATGAGAGAAAGAACAACCATTTTCAAATTAAATAAATTTTCAACATATTTTTCCTTAACTAAATGTAAAAACAATTTTAACATTTATCTTTCAATATTTTGAGTTCCAAATTTGTTCCCTACCAACCCTCTCTTTGAGAAGACAAGCAGTTTGATTATAGATTGTACATGTACAATCATGCAAAACATGGGAACAATCATTTTTTTTAACCTTGGGAGGTAGATGCTAATATGATCCCCATTTTACATTTGAGGAAAATGAAGGAGAGAAAGGTTAAGTGACCTGCAATTTAATTAATGCAATTTATTTAATTCATGCAATTTAATTAATATATGAGACCTAATCCAAACTCAGGTCTTCCTGAGTCCAAATCATGTCCTTCAAAGATACCCTGTCACCTTACTACCTCTCATGATAAGAAATAACTTCAGAAGTAAGAAAAAAACTCATTTCTAACCTAGATTAAGTGGGAAAAAAGAGTAGTTAGTAATATCTGAGGAGGAAAAGCTGAAGAACTTGAAGAGGTGTCAAGAGGATTTTCCCTACCAGAGGTGGGGACCTTATTGCCTTGAGGCCACATATGGCCTTCTAAGTCCTGAAGTGCAGCCCTTTGACTGAACCCAAACTTCACAGAACAAATCCCCTCAAAATAAGATGTCTAGACCCTGAGAACCTGAGTTCAAAACTCACTTCTAACTTTGGGATCACTCAATCTTCATGTACCTCAGTTTCCTCATGTATAAAATGGATCTAAATAGTTCCTTTCACCTTGAAATCAATGATCCTAGTTTCCTCTATTAAAACTCTATGCTTACCACAAAGTTGATGATTGTGTAGAAGCATATTACCAAAAACTCACTTTTAGTCTCTCTAGAACTTCTGAGAAATATGACTTTTTCCTTTAAGAAAGAATGCAGGAGGCAAAGCAAAAGGGTAAAATTCTTGGGAAATAGATTAAGGATGGAAACCAGTCTTTAAATACTTGCCTTCTGAACCTCAAATAGGGATAGGACTATGACACATCCTAGAGAGAAGTGTCCTTTTCTCCACTGATAAAGAATTTATATATCAAGCGCAGGGAGATAGTTTTTAAAATTTTTAAGAGAATAGTCAAAGAAGGAATTCAGGCATTCTAGTTACAGAATATGGACTATTGCTCTGTAAAGTTAACCTCAAACTATACTTTAATATATGTATAACCTTGTTTCTTTTTCAAAATCCTTATAAATGAGTCCCTCAAATTTTCTTAAAGTAGAAGGATATCCAAGGGTATGGGGAGGAGGGAATATAGCATTTTGGACATTTGTCTAAGTTAGAAGTGTTTGGGCATAGAATGATAAATTAATAAAATTGCTTTTGGCTGACTTGTGCCTACAATGCAAAGTACAGTGTTAATATTTTTTCTTAGATAGTTAAAGGGTATCATGACTCAGACTGTGACATGTAATAGAAAATAGGCTTAAGCCCAGGCCTCCTGTTTCTCTTCAAAGGCTGTCATGGACAACTAAACCCAGGAGAAGGTCCCTAAAATCCTTTATAGGAAGATTTTCAGAGCAGTCCTGTCTTTCTAGTTTTGTTGACTCCTTAGTAGGTTTATGTAATCTAAGCATTTGAGAAGAAGCCCAAGTCTGTCAAACCCAGTATGGGGCAACTGGGCATGTGTTTGTTCATACTGGAGTCTGTAACCATGTGGGAAGCATATCACAACTAGAATCACTTTCCATATCAGTGAGCAGGGATTTAATTGCTACCAGACTCTCTGGGGATTCCACAACCTTGTGGACATTAGTCCAAGAATTTAATTTAGGCAAAGATCCTAAGTTTGACACTTCCATCACCATTCCGTGGCTTATGTAAGGTCAGTGAATGTTATATTTTTAAAGATACAGGTTTAAATAGTGATTTATCTTAAATCCTCCACAGGAAAGACAAGATGCCTTGTTTTGCTCTGAGATTTTACCGGGATTTGTTGTGAAGTCACAATCTTCTTCTGGGTTTATCCTCTATATATCTTCCCAACCAAAATATTTCCTTATGGTATTTAGAATTTTCTTGGACCAGTTAATCTGGGGGTCTGCACTGAGTCAAGCTCCACAACTAAATGATGTATGGAGGCCTACCTGTCCTGAGTATAGATTCCAAAAGTAGGCCCTACCTTCAAGGGACCTGGGCTACTTAGGTGTGGGGCTCTATCTAGGGGCTCCCTCTTTTCTCAGTGCTCTGTCTTCTCCCTGCTTTAAGCTCTTGTGGGGGTCCTTCACTCAGGTCCTCAGGTACTACTCTAATATTGGGTTCCCGCCACTTGCTTCAGGGAATTGTTTGGCTAAATTTTCCCCAGGACCTTTCTCTTGAAGTTGACCTGAGATCACAAATGCCAAAATAGACCCTGCCTAGAATTTGTGAGGATATTTTCTGAGGCTACTTGCTCTATTGGGCTAGGGTTGGGTTCAGTTACTATTGGGACTAGGCTGACTTCAGCAAAAGTTTGGCTCAGAACTTGAGGGATATGCTATAGCCACTATGACTTGGAAGGCCCAAAGTCTGCTCTCTTTCAAATTGAGCTCAGGCAACAAGTCAAAACTTAGGGAAGGTTGAGGCTAGACTTCAGTGCTTTTTGGCTTAAGCAGGGAATGCTGGGCTGGGCCTTCATAGAGCCCTCTAAAAGCCTCAAAATTTTTCTCCACAATTTACATTAGCCTGGGAAGGCTCAAGCTGGGTTTGGTGGAACTGGCCTAAAGTCTCTGACCTTTGCCTAACATCTGCCCTAGCTTATGTATCCCTGGATATTTACAGATGAATTCAAGCTTTTTATTGCCTTTGCAGGGGCTTTTTAATTTTTTCTGAAAAGACAATTTTGAAATATGATTAGAACGTGCTATATAGCATAGGTTGGAACTATTATGTAGTAAAGACATTCTCTGGTTAATGTCTACTTAAATTTCAAGTGTAAATACTTCCGTTTTTCCAAGAGTTAATTTTCATTTAGTTAACAATAGAGCAATGGACCTAGAATCAGGAAGACCTGAGCACAATTTCAGCCCGAAATGCTCACTAGTAACTGACCTTGGTGTGCCAGTAAGGCAAAATGGGCTTAGTTTAACAGGTGCCCTTGAGGAGTTTGGCTTTTGTTTACTGTGAAAGTACTTTCACCTGTTAAATGCTAAGCCCCAGGCCCAAAGCCCTATCAGGTGTGAAACCTGTGTGGGCGTAGACTAATAACTTAAGAGGGGCCAACTCGGGAACCAACAGGTCTCTGGACTCTGGTCTCTAGTCATTGACATGGGGCTTGAGAACGCCAGAGGCTTGGCTGTGAGGAGAGGCGAGAAACTACAGCTGGAAAAAAATCCGAAGCAGAGCCAACCCCTGTGTGGACCCAGGAGTTCGAGCTAAGTCTGGAGGCCAGTGAATATGATTTATGCCATCTTATTTTTCAATGGCCTCCTGGCCACACTTGTGAGGCAGGCCTACTGGGCCTGGAGGCTTGTGTTCACAATACTGGAATGGGGAGGTTGGTTCGCTAATTTGTTGCTCTGGGCCCTGAATAAATTTTTTGATGCCTTCTGCTTGGAGAATTCTATATACTCAATGATTTCGAACCATTCAGATATTTATATGATCCTTTTTGAGATCCTAAATTTGGCCTTCCTACTACACTTGGGCAAGTCACTTAACCTCTGTTTGCCTCAGTTTCCTGAACTGCGAAATGGAAATGATAATTGCAGCTAACCTCTCACAGTTGTAGTGAGGATCAAGTGAGATAATATTCAAAGGGCCCCCCAAATACTAGTTACTATGTAAATGTTTATTTTCTCCTACCCCCTGAACACAAAGACTTAGTTACCTCTGCATTATTATAAGTTTGAATTGCCCCTCCTTACACAGACTGTTGTCACATGTGTCCCCTACGTACATGCTACCCTGAATGTCACCTCCTCATGTTTTCAGTGTTCCCACTGATATGCAGATACAGTGTGTGGTTGTGTACTTGAGGTTTATGGGGAAGATGTTTTTGTTTTTTATTGTTACTGTAGCCCTAGAGGCAAAGATACTGAAGGAAAGTAGTTTTTTTTTTCTTTTTCCCCAGTTGAAAGAGAGATCGAAGGATCATGGGAGGCAGAAGCTGTCTTAGACATTAGAAACCCAGGAACTTCGAAAACCCCAAGGAACACAGAAAGATTGTCAGGTATGGGAGGGTGCC
Source organism: Phalanger gymnotis (assembly GCA_028646595.1). Classification (NCBI taxonomy): domain Eukaryota; kingdom Metazoa; phylum Chordata; class Mammalia; order Diprotodontia; family Phalangeridae; genus Phalanger; species Phalanger gymnotis. The sequence goes on from JAQQSZ010007005.1 coordinate 12,222, forward strand.
AGGGCCAATAGCCAAGTAATTGCAAATAAAGGGTCTTGTCTGAAGATAATATATAATTTGAGCTTTCTCTGTCTTAAGGAATATAATTAAAAAATGGTCTGCCTAGAGAGAAGTTTTGTAGTTTCCCTGACTATCATCAAGCTGCGGGAATCTAGAAAAGTCATAAATTTCTCAAATTCCTCTCCCTCCCTACATTATTACTACCCGGAGAACTTTGTTTCTTAAATATGTGGGTTTCTTGGTCTCTTTAAAATGTAGTTGATGTCTATAATTTTATAAAGGGCTTTGTCTTTAAATAAAGAAAAGCTGATTTTTATTGCATTCTGAGTCAGTTTTTATTATAAAAGTATGGATCACAAAAATGAGGAGAGGAAAATGGTGATCCCATGGACCAATAAACCTAGGTTTAATGACTAGATGATATTGACTTTCTCTTTCACTCTCTTTCCTCCTCCCCACATGTCTGTCTCACTCCTTGTCTTTATCTCCCTGTATCTTTCTTTTTTTAATTTTTTTTTTTATTTTTAGTTTCCAACACACGGTTCTACATAATTTTGACTTCCAGATTTTCTTCCTTCCCTCCCCGCCTCCCTCCCCAAGATGGCATGGAAACCCATATAACTTCCAGGTATAACTTGGCATTGAAATAATTGACACACTAGTCAAGTTGTGGAGAAGAATTATGACCAATGGAATGAATCATGAGAAAGAAGAAACAGAACTAAAAAAAAAAAACCAACAACAAACACAAAAGAGAGAAAAAAAGGAGGGGGGGAGGAGAAAAAGGCAAGCATGGAGTGTGCCTCGATCTGCATTCATAATCCACAGTTCTTTCTCTGGATGTAGATAGCACTCTCCATCGTGAGTCCTTTGGAGCTGTTTCTGCATATTGTGTTGCTGAGAAGAGCAAGTCTCTCAGGTTTAGTCATCACAGAATCCATATATCTGTGGTTGTGTATAATGTTCTCCTGGCTCTGCTCCACTCACTCAGCATTATGTCATGTAGGTTCTTCCAGGTTGCTATGAAGTCTGTATCATCCCCATTTCTTTTTTTTTAATTTATTTTTAATATGTTTGGTTTTCAGCATTGATTTTCACAGGCGTTTGAATTACAAATTTTCTCCCCATTTCCTCCCCTCCACTCCAAGATGGCGTACACTCTGGTTGCTCTGTTCCCCAGTCTGCCCTCCCCTCCATCCCCCCATTCCCCTCC
>JAQQSZ010007006.1:0-13433 GCA_028646595.1 Phalanger gymnotis
GAAGTTATAATCCACTCGGATCTAGTTTCATTAACTTTTCTCACTGTTGTGTCACACAGTTGACTTGTGTTGAGTTTACAACTCACTCATATCTTTAGATCTTCACATTTCTATTTTCCAGTAGAATTTCAAGGGTCAGCAAGTTAGCACAGTGCCAGGCACCATCCTTAATATGCTTAGCAAATGCTAGTTGACTTGTGCAGTTGATTTTTATAGATGTAGAATCATCCAAAGATGTACAGGGGATAAAATCCCTCAGAAATGAAATTACTCCATCAGTCAGCAATCCTATTATGTGCCAGGCACATTAGTAGCCACTGAGGATACAAAGACAAAGGTGAGATAATCCCTGTCCTTAAGGAATTTATATCAGTGGAAGTAACACATGACTATGCAAGCATATTGAAAACACATACAAAATAAATACAAGGTCAATTAGAGGAAATGAAGACACTAGCATCTGGAGGGAAATGGGATTAGAGAAGAGTTTGTAAGAAGGTGGCCACCCAGCTAAGTTTTGAAGGAAACAAGGTACTCCAAGAGCAGGAACTAAGGAGGAAATGAATTCTAGGCATGGAAGACAGCCTTGTGAAGGCTTGGAGGTGGGAAATTGAATATCATATATCCATAACAGCAAATACCTTTAGAGCATGCACATGTGACTCGTTCACCTACCCATAAGGTTAGATTATGTGCTATACTTGGAATTTCTCTGCAGCACCTTTCCATCTCCCCTGGAATTAAAACCCTGCCCCATCCTCTCAAAGAGTGTCCGAATTTAGACTTCACAGCCCCTCAAGCTGCTAGAACCACCCCACAGTGACACTTCAGTAACACTTGCCCTGCCTGATCACCATGAAATTCTCCAGCCTTAACCTTTCACCTTCTCCCCTCTGAAGATTTTTCTGTCATTTCTTTAAGCTAGTTGAAAAAATATTAATGCTGGAGTACTGATAATACCCTAATATGTTATTTTAATTGTGTTTTACTATTGTGAAGTTAACAAACACGAACAAATAGGAAAAAATGACTGCATGTGAAAATGTGCCTGGAATATATACCCTCTGTAGCTATAGCTCTTAGAATCTATGTCTTGCTTCAATGCCAAGTTCATGTATCACCTAAGAAAGACTTCCCTGATTCTCACTAGTTGTTAGTGCCCCTTCTCTCCTCAGGTTTTCTGAAATTTCTTTATCTCTTCATATGCTTTATCCCTAAGTGTATTGTCATCCCCTTGAGGGCCATAGACATTTTTCATTTCTGACTTGGTACTCCCAAACACGGCCCTTTGGCTCATAGGAGACATTTAATTGGTATTTCTTGAATCAAGCTGAGTTAAAACAGAAAGTCTAAATGTTCCACGTTTTCAGGTTTCCAACCTAGTGCTATTCATAGCATCCTTTCTCTCATTCCCTGTGATGAATATTGCTTTTCCATTGTTCATTCAAAATATTTCTTTCACAGACATCCAATGCCTGTTTCACACCTAGAAACTTTGTGCCTGAATGACAAAATTCCAAATGAATGTGCCTTTGTGGATAGTCTGAGCATGTTTTAGTGAATGGAGGAGAAAATGGCTCATTTCTCTTAGCTCAGGTTTTTCTTTTTTCTTCCTTTCAGGTCACTGAGAAGAAAATACTTGGATCCAGTGGTCTGGCCATCATGTAGAGTTGGAGCTGTGCTTCAGGGTTACAGCATCTGATGAAAGGCAAAGAGAGCACCGATAATCATACCTGTCAAGAAAGAAGCTATGAACAAGTGGTGTAAATTCTTTACCAAGGCAACTCTATACCTTCTTTCACTGGGCCTGACCCCCTGCCAATCATGTGCACTTTACACGCACAGCCCTTCCATTGATAGCCCTGGGAGTTCTCTACGTGTAAAAATGAAGGCTTCTCCACATGCTGCTGGCTCCATCTGCAGACATTAACAGTCTAAGGAGGAATAAAAGTCTGTGGCTTTTAAATACTTTCCTAGGGCCAGGGATGGAGTGAGTCTTTGGCTTCAAGCTTTTCCAGAGATTAACACAACCCTTATTAGTCTATAGATCAAACTGCATCAGTTCAAGGATTTTGCCACTTAAGACAGACCCTTCTCATCAACATTAACATCCTCATGCCCTATACTACACACATATTGCAGAGTTGTTTGAATTGGACTTCCAGTTTATAACAAATGCAAAACTTTTTTCTGAAAAAAATAGCAAGTTATTATACTATATTTATACTGTATTCAGGTTGTAGAAGCAATTGGCTTTTTACTCTTGGTGTTTCCATGAATTTTATTATGCATTAATTAATAGAATGGGGCAATTTTAGGTCACCTTTTGCTTTCTTAGCATTAAGGGTAGAGAACTCTAGTACTGTATTTTTAAACTTAGGTATTGCTTGTAACTACTATTCTGAGATTTAACTGAATATAATGTATATTTAATTCTACAAGATATATATTGTCAGATTGTATTTGTTACAGATTTATGGTCTTTTCTTACTATATATATATATATATATACATATATATATACATATATATTCAAAATCTGGTAAGAGAACACTACCAAAAAAAGATCCAGCTTCATTGAACAGTAAACACATGATAGATATAACCCAGCTTTCTGTATTTTTAAGTCTTATATTTTATGGTTAACAAACTCTGGAGAAATGTAAAGTCTTTCTATCTACACTGTCATCTTGTCTTAGAGGTCTATTTGATATCAAAGGTTAGACCTTTACAAACCAAATTATAATATATGTAAGTATATATATATATATGTATGTATAGATATATGTGCATATATACATATACATATGTACAAATAATACATGTTATACAAAGCCTCAATGGTTACCTTCCCAAAGATTGTTAGGTAGATATTGCTGAGATTAGAAGATTGAAAATAATGACCATTTCTCATAAAAATTGGGAGCAAGAAACAATGGTTCAATATGCTCTAAAGTCTAAATAGGTAGATACTAATTCTTCCTTTGGAAAAAAAGGACTTCAAATTCTATACACATCTATGTGTATTTGTATAGACAGAGAAGAATATTTCAGTAAAGAATATTTACTCAGATAATGATTAGATAAAAATAGCAATTCAAAAAGACATGTAAGAAGCAACACTGACTTGACTGACAAAAAGAGGGGAGCTATACAGTGGGTTTTCCTCGACCAGGTTGAAAAGGAAAGACTACTATCCAAACAACTGCATAATTTCAATGAGAAAGTTTATTAACCAAAATGAGATAGGTTCAGCAAAAAACTTTCTAATCAACTTAAAAAAACATGAAACAACCATTGTACACTCTACTTGTTCTCAGAAAATGGAGCTACTGTGCACGATGACAGTTTTCAACTCCCCTTCCAAGTCTTGGCAAACGATTTACTATTATAATAGCTGGTTAGGCTTTGACATCTTCAACAGTGATAATTACTCAACAACAGAGAGCACAAGCATGCTGAAAGGCACAGAGTCTGGAGAGCAGAGCATCAGCTACTTAGACAGTGCCATGCTGAGGTAACTAAATGCCAAATTCTTCAAGTCTGTTCTCTCTGAACTTGAAAGGACTGAAGTATGAACTTCCAATGCTACACCATGCAGCTAGCAGAAATGAAGAGAAAGAAAATGGTACAAAGAAATCCTTAGATGATATTTCCTAAGTTTGCAAAAAGGTAGTTTTTACTTTTTAAACAGGCTATTTGTTATTACACAGAAAAATCTCTTAACATAATTGAGTATGATTCTCCTTTATCAAAGTCATAGGTCTTTTTACAAGGGAGAAAATTATTTCTTCAGCACATTTGCAAATTTCAACATTCAATATATCAAACTAATTCAGAAGATAGGATGTCTTTACTTGACCACAAATGTTTTCTGAATATTAAAGTCACTGTGTGATTTTACATTAATACAAAAAGATCGTTACTTTATGTGTTGTCAGGAAAGGATTTTCCAAAATCAAATACCAATTGCGTATGCATTTGAAATATGGTACAACAGTGTCAGATAGTACAACAGCAATTGGATCATAGATATAGAGCTGGATAGGACCCTGGAGATCATTTGGTCTAACTCCTTTATCTTGCAAATGAGGAAACTGAGGTAGAGACAGGGGCAGTGACTTACACATGGTCATGAGTAATCTTTGAAAAAGGCTGGTATATTTTACTATGATTCAGTTACTCAAATACTGGTAACAAATACATGCCCAATTATGCACCATAATGAATCACAGCTAAATCTATATCATGTCTGCTGAAAAATCATCCTAGAAAGATTGTGTCTTCATATCTGTATTACTCACTGATCTTTAGCAAGTGGAACTACTTTCAAGAGTTGTCAGAAGTACAATTGCTCCTCAATGAGTTGGTTCCTCTGTGATGGCTGAGGCTGGATATAGTGGTGCTATGTGTAGCTCTTTAAAATCTTATTGATTCACTATAGGGAGAGGTGGATTTTGCTGTTCCAAATTGTATCAATGCTATGATGAGCAATAACATTTCATTTGAGTAACCTAAGATGATAATAATAAAGACATGGATTAGTGCTTAAACCAACCAGCATTACCCCCTGCATTGTAAATGGACCAGGAGTGAATGCTTTGTTCAAGTAGCATGGCCCTCTATCAATAACAATAGTAAAATTGGACTCCTCCTCTTTGACAGGTTGGTGACACTTGTTATTTAATGGTTTGGTCCTCCTTAATTACAAGGTTATGATGTAAGCTACAAGAAACAGACAATCTAAGCTTTTCAATGGAGTATTTATATTTTGATTTTGTTGCTATTTGAAAGAGACTCTCTGGAAAAGAGGTAATGAGCTTAAATTACAATTGACTTTAGAAAGAATAACAGACTTTTGAGCTCCTTCAATCATGTAATCAATAAGGAGCTCTCTAGTTACAGGAATCACCACTATCTTTTAAGACAATTCTAAGGCCTTAATGAAAAATCTAGTATTTACAGGCTTTTTATGGCTTTAAATCTCTTCCTTCGAATGCAGAGGGATTATGCCAGTTTTCAAATGCAGTTTTCCACCATGATGCATTCAATCGATTCTATCTTTTTTATGGTGATATGGAAAAAGCACTAAATTTAGAGTGAGAGGACCTGAGTTTAAATGCTGCCTTTAATTCTTACTTCCTCTATGACCTTTGGCAAGACACTTAAGTACTCTGTGACTCATTTTCCTTTCTTGTAAAATGAGATTAGATGGCCTTTGACTTCCCTTGCAGTGATTAACTTGTTCAGTTGTGTCCGGTACCTATGCATTTAAATGCTTATGTTATTCTGAACATCCAAAGCTATTTAGGAATGTATGGATAATAGACTGACTGTGTTTTTATTTTTTAATCTAGATATTTAATTGTACTTATGAGTGGGACTGGTCCTGGGAGAAATCACAAATAAGAGAGGCTTGTCTTCTACAGATCAAGAGGAGACCTCAGATTATTCCTAGGCTGTCCCCATTCCCTTCAACCTGGGTAAGCTAGAGCAGTTCCAGGGCAGATTTGAGATATAAATTTCCCTTAGGACAGTAGCCTATTTGGTTCAATAGTTTCCAGATAAACAATGACATTTCTCTTTAGTGGCAGCCTGGATGAGATTGCAATCCATGCCAGCATAGGGATTATCTACATGGAGAAAAATATAAATTCTTGAATGTTCTCCCCACCCCCTCAAAAAAAGTAATAATAAATATATATAAGGTGCTGCAAAATTCTTAGTGTATTTTTAAAGCTTTAGTATGACTTTTGGCTAACCCATCATAATTTTTCTGTTCATCAGCTCTAAACATTGCACAGCTTATACCGATAGGTTAAATGTTCCTTCTGAATTCCATCACAACAAAAATGATAGATGATAATTAGATGACACTGGTAGTAGCTCACATTTCTCTATCCCATTAAGTCTCCCAAAGCACATTCCTCACAATTTCCCTTGAGGTGAGAATATATTATTATCCTCACTTGGCACATAGAAAACAAGATTCGGAAAGGTTAAGTTACTTATGATCATATAAATACTAAGTGTTGGAAAAAAAAATTCAAATTGAGCTCTCCGCTATATGGTTCAATGGAATAAGCACTAGGTCTGGAGTCAGAGCTTGGGTTCAAATCATGGTTCTACCACTCACTACCCACGCACCCTTGGACAAGTCACTTCATCTCTTTAGGTCACAGTTTCCTGATCTGTAAAGTAGAGAGGTGGGCTCTCTAAGATCTCTTTCAGGTCTGAACCTGTGATTCTATATTCCAAGTCCAATATCCTATCCACTGTGCCATTCAACATCTTTTCAGATAAAATGATTGGGAGTCAGTTAAAAGAGTACTTAGAAGAGTTTGATTTCATTCAACGTAGCCACAAAATTTGAAGAGGCTCGCGTGAGCCATTTAAGTTAATAGACCAATTTTGGAAAGCTAAGTTAGATGAGTTGGAACCTTCAAGAAATGGAGCTTCTCTTGATCTCAGGATTTTCTCAAAGTGTTTGGCACTAGTAAGCTACACAAAGGATTCAATTTTTAAGTATTATTTTTTTTCATTTTAGTCTATTCTTTTAAAATCAGCAAAAAGAAATCCCTTTAGCAAAAATACTTAACGTCAGTAGTAATAACACCAATGGTTTTTACAACATTTTTTTATTTAGCTCTACCTCCCTCTATTCTCAAGGAATTCAATATGCTCCACAAAGCTATTTCCTGATTCTCCCTAGCTCTCTGTCTGATTCTTTCATGTTGTTTTCAGTCTTGGTTTATACCAAGAAAAAAATTCATCATGTGGTTTAGTTAGTGACTGACCAAGTGGCCACTAAGACTCTACTGGTACAAGTACATGAGTCCCCTCACTTCTTACCCAGGAAACCATGGAAATCCATTGAGTACTCCCTCCAAAAGTATACGTGAGCTTAATTATGCAACTGGATATAAAAACTTGCTTCAATAGTTTGTTATAATTTTTGTCTTGCCACTAGACTTCACTGATTCTAAAAGAGAGTGTGAGGCTAAAGACTTCATGCACTTCTGCCTCACTTAAATCCAATTCACATGCAAGTCAAGATATCAACCCCATGATGTCTTTAGTCCTCTCCAAAAACAATCAATACTTCAAATAATATTCAAATAACAATCAATACTTCAAAACAATAATACTTCAAGAATATCCCATTAGGAGGGATAACCAAGTACCATTATTCCTAATTTCCCTAAGTAGTTGAGATAACGTATGTGGAGACAATGATTTGAAAAGCATAAAGCACACTAGAAATTCAAGGTATTATTTCAATAGTCAATATTTAATGCAAGTACAGTATCAGAAGTGCAATGAAGCAGTCAGTGGCACAAACAGAATTGTAACTCAAATCATGCAGTTGTGTGTCTTATGAGAGGGAGTGTGCAAAGAAAAGTGTGCTGAATGTGGAGTCACAGTACCTGGGCTCAACTTCTGACTTGGCCCTTTACTACCCGTGTGACCTTGGGCAACTCTAGTAGCTTCTCTAGGTCTCAGTTTCCTCATCTGTAAAATGAGAGAGTTGGAATGGATCAGAAGTATCAAACATGCAGGCTACAATATGACTAATAGCATTCCTGAGCTTAGCCTAAACAAACTAAAGTGTAACTAGGAAATATTTAACAAAATATACCTAAGATTTAGTGTCTTCCATTTCTATATGAGTTTGTCACCACAAAGTAGATGACCTTGAAGATCCGTTACAATTCTAGATCTGTGATTTTATATTACAGTATATTGATTCCTATGAAAAAATATTTCAAATGCATGGATAAAGGTTTGGAATCCAGAAAACTTTCTGACATGTTAGTGTTTTAATGCCTTTTCAATATTATTTCTTGAAAAAAACCACTGTGTCTACTTGGTGCTACAACATATGGAAGAATTCAGTCCTTGCTACAAAGGGCTTATTCTAGAAATAAATACAGTGTAGGGTAAAACCCAATGGTACTTTAGGTTTACAGGATATAATATGACATTTGTAATGTTGTCCTGCCGTTGCATGCCCATCATGTATCTCAAACATTTTCATTTTTATGAACTGCAAAATGCGATGCAGTATTTCAAGTTGACCAAAGTGGTATCATTCTGCTGGGAAGTATAAAATACTAGACATACAACTGGGAGTGGTGTCTTTATTATCAAAAGGTGGCTTCAAATTACTTTAGGAGCTGAATTTAAAGGAATTATCTGGTATCAAAGGTCCCTAGATTTTAAGCTGAGCTTAGCTTATTAATGCAAGGTCTTGGTTACTCATACCTCCCTTGGCATTTGCCTTTATGACTTCTAACATGACTCAAATTCACATACTCTCTAATATTCTCCAGTGGAGCTATTATCTCAATAATATGGTAATCCCTTCAGTGTTGCAGCTTGAGATCCAGCCATACCTCTGTTTGCTTCTTGTATAAGTCCTCCTATAAATCTATAATAGGAAGTCCATTCAACACTGTAAGGCTTTTCCATGTATTCTCCTGCTATCTGAATACCAATAAAGCACACAGTGCTCAGTATTGAACCCTCACTTTTGCTGTAGGACAAGCCAATCTTTTTTTCTGCTCCTAGATTTTTCTAAGGATATTGTGTACACTAATCCTCCTGTATAATTACTCATTTGTACTATATTGCACCATGCTTCTGCCCACATTGCCCTTAGTGTGATCCTCAACTTCAGTTCTTTGGAGATTATGCAATTATTCCATCTATTATAACCATTTATCACCAGAAGAATATTAGTATTAAAAATACTGGCCTTTATTTCATGTACAAACTCAGGGTCACTAAAACAGTTACAATTTCCCAAAATCGATTTTTGACCCAGCTCCACTGTCTATTTTGCAGTGCCTATATAGGATATATGAACTGATGGAACATCTCTGTGGGTTCTTTGTCCAACTGCATATTGTAATTTGGGCAATAAGCATTCTTTATGTACTTTCCCTCCTTCATGTGGATGGTTTGGTCAAAGTATTTTGAGTAATTACAGATCTCATTTAGCACTTGATTGATCAACAAGATGTCGTCTACAAGTGAGAGCATCTGGAGGACCTCACAATCTAAAAGAAATCTCTATTTGTATGCTGTGCTGGACCCCTCTCCCCACCACTGCGATATTCACACACCTAATCAAATTTATTCTCTTCCTGATTTAGTACCTCCTTTTTGCTTCATCACTATGCCCAATGCCAACAAAGATCAACAAATTTATTTTTTAATTTGCATGTAAATATTTTGCAGCATGAAAAAGCACCTCCATTTTGAAAGCAACATACTTTAAATCATCTCAGTGTCTTTTCAATTGAAAATTAATTTGCTAGTTTTAGTTCTCTCTCTGTACTTTAAAAATTCACAACAGTCCATTGGAAATGGTCACAATTCTACAAACACAAGAGATGTCTTACTTTGATTCTTAATGTATATTGGACACCATCAGTATGTATATTCCTATCGCTACTATAGACTACAACTCATCCATTCCTTCTTATCTTATGGATAGGATTTAATAAATATTATATTATGGGATTGGACCCACATACTTAAAGCCCTCTTCTGATTATTTTGGAATAAAATTACCAAGGTTGCAAACAAATTATCCTTCAATCATCTCTCAGTCTCCCAACTTTGCTAGTCCCGCCTCCATCTTTATTTACTTATGTCCTTTATGCCTTTTCTTCCATGTATCATGGAATATGCCATAGCCTCCTTACAACCACTGTTTCTCATCTACCCTTGGAATCATTCACTATTTTGATTCTTCTAAGATCATGGGATTCTATGATTATGCTGACATTGAAGAGATAGACTTTTAATAAATACTTCTTAAAAGAATTGTAAACTATTAACAGCCATACGAAATATTTCTCCAAAACACTAATAATGGAAATTTAAATCAAATGAAGTTCCTCACCTTTTGAAGACTGGCTAAACAAACTGTGGTACCTAAATGTAATGGAATATTGCTATGCAGGAAATCATGGGAAGAGTTATATAACTTGAAGCAAAGTGAAGTAAGCAGAACCAGGAAAAAATATACACAATGACTTCAGCAACAATAATAGAACAAGAATAAGAGCAAGAAAAATCTAAACCAAATTCTGTAATTATGGGAGTATGCCTCCCTTATTTGTAGAGTTGGGAGCATATAAATATGAAGTGCTACATATACTGCCAGAATTAATAGAAGTGTACTTAATTTTACTAAACTGCATTTCTTTTCTCTTTTTTATTCTTTGTTCTAATGGGTGGCTTTCTGGGTGAAAAGAGAGGAAGAGCTACACTAGAAAATGAAAATGTTGTGGAAAGCAGCAATACCAATAAAATTATTTTTTTAAAAAAAGAAAAAATGGGCTTTGGTAGGAGTAACTTTGGATCATTGGAATCATTGGATATTTTCCTAAATATTATCTAACCACAGCTTTATTTGGGCCCAATTCATTGTCCATTTGCAGTTTATATCCAAGATATATGCAGACAGGATCAAAGGAGCCTAGGTGTAGAGCTTAAAGGTATTTAAGATGCAATCTAGTCTAGTCCCTTCATTTTACAGATAAGGAAATTGAGGCCCAGAGAGATAAAGTGACTTGCCCATGATCCCATAGGTAGTGGGCATCAGGCAGAATTTGAACTCAGGTGCTTTGACTTTGCAGCTAGTATTCCTCTCTACTCTTCCATTCACTCAGTAGACTTTGCATCTGACTACATGTCAAATGCTGGACAAAATACACTTTTCATCCACTCTTTCTCTGTATGGATAGTGAAACCAATCTCTTTAACAATTATGGATTTTACAGAGTTGGTTTGTAAAATGCTCGATGGTTCAGTGCAATTAATAGATCATTTATGACTGAGAACATTTAATAAAATTTGGCAATAATACAAAATCCTTCAGATTAGACCCTGCTTAGTATAACCTTAATGACCACAGTAATATTATATGTGAATATGGACCTCTAGTTTTATACTCTAATTGACATTAATAATTAGCAGTTGGCTGAATACGTGTTTCTATGGCTGCTTCTGCCATAGATTTCTGCATCTTATTAACATAAGTGTAGGAAACATCTTGTGTGTGGAAAGCCTTTAAAGCTGCATCTTGATTTATTGAGTCAAATGCTTTTCTTAAAAATAATAACAGTGGTTTTGGGCTCTTTTAGCTTCCTCATTTTGGTGATTTTTTTGCCGTCAATTAAATTTCTCTAAGAAATGGAAATAGAATCAATATTTTTACTATTTACCCTCCCCCCTCTCCTTTTTTGTTTTACTTAAATGTCTCTTCTAATTCCTTTTTTGAAGATAATTACTTATGCTGGACAGTTACAAGGCTTCCAGGAAGGCAGAAACTGTTTTCACCTTCCTTTGTATTCCCACTGTTCAGTACAATGCCTGACACATAGCAATATAGTAGTAAGGCAAAACTCATGACCTCGGAGAGGGCCATGGACATGCCTGAGTGATTCAGAATTAAGAAGTATAAGGAATTCTCTAGGCAAATGGCAGAGGAAATATAACATTTATTTAGACTCCAGAGGATCAAATCCAAGGACCAATGTCCCCAATTTGATATAGTAGCAATAATATTCCAAAACTGATATGCCCACGTCACTGTAGTAATAAGGAAATTATAATAAAATATTATAGCAAGGAACCAAGCCATACTGTAACTCCCCCTTCCTACTCCCCCCCCCCTCCACCACTGCTAGGGCCGTCCTATAAAAAGTCACTCACCAATCCTAACTCTCTGCTCAGAACTCTCTCCTGCAGCTCTGCTGTCTCTGAGTTCCTTGATCTCTGCAACTCTCTTTTGTTCAGCACTCTCTGCTCTGCAGTTTCTCTCTCAATGCTGGCTCTCCCTTTGTGTCTCTTGCCTCAGTGTCTCATTGATGTCTCCTTCTGGATCCTGCTGCTCTCCACTCTGCTGCTCCCAGTTCTAGGCTCTCTTTTTATGCAGTCCTAGCCATCATCTGATTGACTAGAAATCAGTACACATACCATTGGCTCTGGTCTTAGCAACTCCCCTTAGGGCCTTGAGGGCTTCATGCCTCTCACAAACTAGCAAACTAGTTTGCTAACTAGCCTGAGGCCTCACATCTAGTTAGTGAAAGGGCGTGGACCTGTCTCTAATCAGGCCTCCCTATGTTGGCCCCATCTGAGGCCTATTCAGTGGGCAGTAAAGATCTTTCACATACTAATTGGCTTTACAAGCAACTACTTAATAAATACTTCTTAACTTGAGTTGACATTTCTTGATACCACACTACATTTTCATCATAGGTTTTATCATCCTGCTTCACACTGAAAAGTCCCATATAGGTACGTGTTAAAGACATATGTTGGCATGTCATTTGATAGCTCTTGTAAAGTAATACACACACATACACACACACACACACACACACACACACATATATGAAGAGAGAGAGAGAATCTCTCTAATTCTTAATTTTATGAAGCATTTATTGATACATAACTTGGATTTAATTTCATGAGGTAGTCTGTTGGCTTATGTTCATCACGAAGAACCACAAGGCAAGATGACCAAGAGTATCATGATGTGGTCTTCCTTGTTGCTTTTGGCTGTACAATGAAACCAATTTCCCTTATTCCTTGTTTTCATCTTTTAAAAAACACACAAATGATTCTTCCATTCAACTATAGCTTTTTAATATCTCCTGCTTTCATTTTACCAAGTTAATATGCCCTTCTAAAAAATAAAATATAACACCTAAAGGCATTTGTAAATCTCTACCTTGTAAATTTCTAAAGACAATAAGAAAGACTAGTTCCATGCAAATGGTATAAAAATATGGTGCCACCGTAGTATAGACGCAAAATTAAGATAATATAGAAGATGAATGATCATTTTTTGGGAAGCTAATCTTACGGGAATTGGTATTACCATACATTGTTTTATTTGTTGTGTACCAGCCTCCTGGGCAGCTGCATTAGTCAAAAATGTATAAGGTTGGTTTAAAAAGTCTATAAATAAAATTAAAAAATCAGAACCCACACCTAGGAGATATTGTGGGGGGTGAGAATCAAGGACATGGAAGCCATTGGCCTTTGATTATTTTAGAATTCTCTCTGCTTCCCAGGATTCTCACCTTGTTCTTTCTCTATACATCTCCTTTCTCTTGTATCTCATTGACTTGAATGGCACCTGTTTGAACGATCTGGCTAGCAGCTTCTGTGGGGGTGCAAGATCCACCAACAACCAGCACCCAGAAAGCTGCCAGCACCCAGAAAGCACAGGTTCTTTTGATCTGCTTAACTAAGGAAAGCAAGTTGAAGGGGTTGGCAAGCTTACTTTAATTCAGCACACGAATATCATTCACTTAATTCAGGGGGAAAAGACCAGCACACTGAGCTTCAGAACAAAATATAAACAAATTACAAACATCAACAGACAGACCTTGTCTGATTCAAATCCC
>JAQQSZ010007007.1:0-13433 GCA_028646595.1 Phalanger gymnotis
CCTCGCTCTGGACAGCTACTGAGCCCTGTGAGGGAGATGCTATCAGGATTAGCCCCATTTTTAAAAATAAAGAAATTGAGACTAAACAAGATTAAGTCATGTGCCCCAGGTCCCTCAGTAGGTATGGAACTTGAAGCCATGTCTTCCTGAATTGAGATCCAGCAGATCAAATCCTTTCCCTATACAAGGATATACCATCCCAAGGAACTGGGGCAAGCCATGAAAACAATTCCAAATATGGAAAAAATGAATTTGGAAAGTATTAATGTTATTGCACTATAGACCTGGGATCCAATTTGGTGACAGTCGTCCATATCTAGGCCATCTTAGCACAATGCTCTCTGATTCTTCTCCCTTCACCTATTCCTTCTCTATATTTGGAAATATTAATTAAGCCAACACTGCGATTCCCAGAAAGGATGTTTCAATTAGTTGTCCTGTGACTCCAGTCAAAATCCCTGTGACTTTCAAGACAAAAATCCCCTTGCATGGCCACCACTCTGAGAGAAATTAATTTTAAGAACAACTGACCTGGAAAATAGATCCAGAAGAGACAATTTAAAAATTATTAGACTACCTGAAAGCCATGACCAAAAAAAGTGCCTGGATATCATCTTTCAAGAAATTATCAAGGAAAACTGCCCTGATGTTCTGGAACCAGAGGGTAAAATAGAAACTGAGGGAATCCACAGATCACCTCCTGAAAGAGCCCAAGCGAGATCTGGGACCACCTGATGGATCAATGGGGACATGTTGGTTGACAGAAGGTCTGGCTTCATGCATTATAAACTGACTTGGGTCTCCCAAAAGGAAAACTCCTAGGAATATTATAGCCAAATCCCAGAATTTCCAGGTCAAGAAGAAAATATCACAAGTAGCCAGAAAGAAACAATTCAAGTATTGTGGAAATATAATCAGGATAACACAACTTGAAGCAGCTTCTACATTAAGGGATCAGAAGGCTTGGAATATTATATTCCAAAGGTAAAAGGAGCTAAGATTAAAACTAAGAATTATCTACCCAGCAAAAGCGAGTATAATCCTTCAGAGGGAAAAATGGAAATTCAATGAAATGGAGGACTTTCAAGCATTCTTGATGAAAAGAACAGAGCTGAATAGAAAATTGACTTTCAGGAAAGAGAAATCATAAGGGACTTATTAAAGTTGAAATGTTTACTTTCCTACATGGAAAGATGATATTTGTAACTCATGAGAACTTTCTCAGTATTAAGATAGTTGGAAGGAATATAGATATAGATACAGATATAGATATAGATACACACACACATACATACATACATACATATATAAACATACATATATAGACAGAGGGCACAGGGTGAGTTGAATATGAAGGGATATTATCTAAAAAAATAAAGTTAAGAAGTGAGAGAGGAATGTACTGGGAGAGGGGAAAAGGGAGAGGGAGAATGTGGTATATTACCTCACATAAAAGAGACAAGAAAAGCTTTTATGTGGAGGCGAAGAAGGGAGAGGGGAGAGAGAATGAGTGGATCTTACTCTCATTGGACTTGGCTTAAGGAGAGAATAATATATGCACTCAACTGGGTATGGAAATCTATCTTACCCTACAGGAAAGTAGGGGGAAGAGGATAGGAGGGGGGGATGAGAGGAGGGAAGGCAGATAAGGGGAGAGGGTAATCAAAAGCAAACACTTTTGAGGAGGGACAGGGTCAAAAGAGAGAACAGAATAAATGGGGGTGGGATAAGATGGAGGAAAATATAATTAGTCTTTCACAACATGACTTATGGAAGTGTTTTGCATGACTACACATCTATGACCTATATTGAATTGCTTGTGTTTTCAATGAAGGTGGGTAGGGAGGGAGGGAGAGAATTTGGAATATTAAAAATTGTTCTTACATGCAACTGGGAAATAAGATATACAGGCAATGGGGTATAGAAATCTATCTTGCCCTACAGGAAAATAGAAGGGGAAAGGGATAAGAGAAGGGGGGTGATAGAAGGGAGGGCAGATTGGGGGAAGGGGTAATCAGAATGCATGCCATCTTGAGGTGGGGGAGGGGAGAGATGGGGAGAAAATTTGGAATTCAAAATCTTGTGGAAGTGAATGTTGAAAACTAAAAATAAATAATTTTTTAAAAAAGAAATTAATTTTAAGGTTGTACCATTTGATTATTAATAACAATTTGTAATATTCCCTTCTCTCTCAAAAGCCTAGCTTGGGACGAGGCCCCTAACTGGCTGGCAAATGCCATAAGCATTCTGACTTTTTTCTTTTCCTTTACTTTTGTGGGGGGGAAGGCAGGGCAATTGGGGTTAGGTGACTTGCCCAAGGTCACACAGCTAGTAAGTGTGTCAAGTGTCTAAGGCTGGATTTGAAGTCAGGTCCTCCTGACTTCAAGGCCCACTCACTGCACCACCTAGCTGCCTCATTCATTCCAGCTTTTTTCTAGGCATTCTTCTTAAGGCATCTGAGCAGTACCCCACTCAAATGGGAAACCTGATTTCTGTCTAAGGCACAAATAGAATCCAGTTTGGGTGAGGTCCCTCCCTGGGGGAAGGAGATCCTGTTTTTGCTCCCCTGCATTAGAATTTAGGGTGACCCAGATCATGAAAGAAAAACCTAGTAGGAGTGCCCAGATTGCTGGTGGCTGCTGAGTCAGCAGTGGATTTAATTCAGGGCTAAAGACACTGTACACTTGGGTTATAATACTACTACTACTAATAATAATAATGATAATTCATATTTCTTTAACATGCTGAGGTTTACAAAGAACTTCCCTCACTGCAGATTGCTGAGGAGGATAAGGATGCCATCACTACGCCTGTTTTTTAAGAGAAAGCAAACATGGCACGGTAGAACATTGCTGGACGTGGAGGCAGGAAAATACTGACTAGCTGAGTCAACATGGGCAAGTCTCTTAATGTTTCTGAACCTCACTTTCCTCATCTGTAAAATGAGGCTAATCCTAATGCTAGCCCCTGTCTCATGAGGCTGTTGTGATGTTCCCGCAAAATATTATATATAAAGTGTTCTATAAATCTTAAAGTGCTGTAAGCACCACCAATTTCTTTATAACCATTCCTTTACACAAGAAGAAGTTCAGAAGGGTAAAGCAACTTCCTCAGAGTCACATGACTGGTAATTGCCATAGCCTAGATCTAAACTCATAAGGAAGCTAGATGTACTCCAGATAGAGCTCTAGACTTGGAGTTGGGAAGACCTGAGTTCAAATCCAGACTCAAATACTCACTACCTGTTTGACCCTTGGCAAGTCACTTAACCTCCATCTGCCTCAACTTCTTCACATCTGTAAAATGGAGATAATAATAACACCCACTTCACAGGATTATTGTGAATATCAAATGAGATAAAGTGTAAAGTGATTTGCAAACCATAAAGCCTTATATAAATGCTAGATGTTATCATTAAGTCTCAATTCCAAATTCAGTGCTGAATGACCATCCAGAATCTTTGAAAAGTCATGGGGAAGGGCAGAACTCTTGCTGGATTAAGATACCCCACTGCATTCATTTTCCAAAAGGGAAAGATAGATTCCTCAGACAGTGAACTTGGCTTCAATTTCTGGCACAATTCTAGAGGCAAGAGCATTGAACATTTAGAAGGGCCAGAGGTGCTCACTAGGTGTGAATAAGACTTCAACAAGAGCATCCTTTGAGAGACAGAGTTACTAAACACACAAATCCAAGAAATAGGTAGTCAAATCTACCTGGGCATCAATAAAGCATTTGACAAAGTCTCTCTTCCTTATGAGCATGAGGAAATGTGGGCTAGATGTTAGGTGGATTTTGAACTGGCTCAATCAATGAACTTAAACAGCATCAATCTAGAAGGAGGTTTCAGTTGGACTCTGTCCTTGGTGCTGTAAGAGTTGACGTTTTTGTCCATGTCTTGGATAAAGTTATAGATAGCATGTTGATTAAATTTGCAGATGGCAAGAAACTTGGAGAAAAGAAATGCTAGTATACTAAAAAAAAAAAAAACACCCAATAGAATGGAAATGTAGACTGAAGCCCACAAGAGGAATCTTAACAGGCAAATGAAAAGTCCCACAATTCGACATAAAAAATAAATTGTGCCACTATAGGAGGAGGAATGGGGCAACCCTCCTGGGGTTGTGGTGGTGATTGCACAATGTGAGGATTCTCTCTTCTCTTGCTTTTAAGTCTCATTCACTCCCATGACTTCAACTGTCACTTCAAGGCAGATCTTGAGTCAAAATTTGAGCTCCCTTGATGTCTAGCTATCTATTAGACCTCTACACAGACAGCCACTGTCATCTCAATCTCAGCATATTCCCTTCAACTCCCTCCCATCTTTTTCAATTCCATTTTCCTCCTCCTCCTCCTCCTCCTCCTCCTCCTCCTCTTTCTCCTCCTTCTCCTCTTCCTTTTCCTCCTCCTCCTTTTCTCCCATGTGTCCTCCTCTTCCTATTCACTTCACACTTCTCAGAGTGGTACCAACATGAGGGTTTGTGTGACATAGGGAAGTGGGGGTAATGTAAGGAGAAAAGATATCCAAGAGGTCTGGACACTTTTAGATGCCTGGATGAGAAGCTGCACAGAAGGGATGACTGTTCTTTCAAATCCAGGAAGGTACTACCAAAGAAACAGCTCAAGATCTCACCACCGACAGCTTTTTTGTGATTTTCTCAGATCCCGTGGGTTTGACTACCATCTGTACTCTGATGATTCCCAATTGTGCATACATTTACATAACCTATCATTAAGCAAAATGTGTGGTGCATAGTAGGTGCTCAGTAAACATTGATTGACTGATAATCTCCCCTCCGAGACCCAGGGTAAAAATGTTTCCAACTGACCATTGGACATTTCAATCAGATTGTCCTGCAGACATTGTAAACTCAATATATACAAACTAGAACTCATTCATTATTCCTGCCCCCCACCAAAGACCCCTCTTCCTAACTTTTCCATTTCTAATGAGAGCATCATCATCCTTCTGGCCACCCAGGTTTGAGCCCCCAGAATCATCTTCATTGTTTTTCTCTTCCTCAAAGAGTTTCAGACTCAAATTTAAATCAGTTCTCCTCACTCTGAATTCAATATTCATTTCATTACACCAAGCGAAAGCCAGAAAGGGAGACTAATTCCCCATTATCTTTGGTCCTCTGCAGAGATTAAGAGGTAAAGACAAGACCAGTGGAACTGGGAGTGGATAGAGTGTGGGTTTACACTGGAGATTCATACAATGACGTCTTTTCATTTTCCCCTTTCAAGATTATTTTCTTCCATAATAATTCGAATTCCTTATGAATTGGAATGTCATTTCTGGATATTTGAAGGATGGCTCCAGTTTGTGGTGGGAGAAGAGGACCCAGCACTAAGGGAATTCATAGTCTGAGGGGGCATATGTGTCACACACAGACAGAGAACATTAATCCCTATCATTAAGCAGCAAAAAACATACAAATTAATCTAGTGTGAATTGAATCCAGCTAGGCGATGCAGTGAATAGAAGGCTAGGACTAGAGTCAGGAAGACCATCCAAAGACCATCCAAATCCAGCTTCAGACATTTAGTAGCTATGCGACTCTAGGAAAGTCACTTAACTTTGTTTGCCTTTGTTTCCTCATTGGTAAAAAAAAAACAGTTGGAGAAGAAAATGGCAAAACCATTCCAGTATCTTTGCCAAGAAAACCCCATATAGGGTCATAAAGGGTTTGACATGACTGAAATGACTAAACAGCAGCAATAAATTGAGTTCACTGGCTGAATAATCACAAATAAAAGAATGATCAGAACTGGAAGGAAAAATCTGTTAGATGCAATGAAAAGGGAATTCAATTTTGAGTCCAAAGACCTAGGCGCCAAATCCTAGTTCAGCTACTTACCACCACTGCGCCCTTGGGCAAATCACTTAGACTTTCTGAGCCTCACTCTCCTCATTTGTGAAGTGAGGGTTTTGACCTAGCAGATAGCCAAGAATCCCCCCTGGCTCTAAATTTTTGATCCTTACCGGGGAATACTTTCCAGGGGAGGTAGATTTTAACTCCTGCTTTACGGGAGAGAAGATTATGAGAGGGAGACAAAAAGAAAAGAGGCAGAGAAGAAAGTAGAACGAAGCTGTCCTCAGGGAAAGGAAGATTAGGTTGAAGTATGCCCTTACTTCTCTTGCCTCCCCCTCCTCTATTTCTTCTCTCTCTTCCTCCTTTCTCCCTTCTTTTTTCTCTCCATCTTGCTCAGGATTGTTCTTTTCCCTTCCTCCCTCCCCGTACCCTTCCTTTTGCCCCCCTTTCTGCCTCTCTCCCACTCTATCTTGGTCTTCTCTCTTTGACATAACCAAAGAGCCAGTGAGTCGGGAACCTGTTATGGTCACTGTCTCTACCTCCCTATTCCTCTGCCTTCTCCTCCCTGTCCATCTCCCTCTCCCTCCACTTTTTCCTCTCTCAGTTCTCCCCTCTTTTTCCCTGTATCTGCCTGACTGTAGAACTAGGAACTATGTGGGGAGATGGAAGAGATCAATTCTGTTAAGTTAAGGAAAGCTTCCTAATGATGAAGCTATCCAATGTGTTGTGGGCAGCTTCATGGAGTTAGTGAGGGTCTCCAGAGATTTCCAGAGTGCTTAACCATTTTCTGGATTGGTCAGAGAGAAGATTCTCCCCTGCATCGGACAAAATGACCTCTGAGCTCCTTTTTTTCAGATCTAAGATTCAGTGATTCTCCATCATACTCCACTGATCTCTCTCCTCACCTTCTGCAACTTCCCTATGTCTTTCTCCTGTCCTTAACTGCGACACTGCATTGCCTCCTTATATGCCCAAAGTCAAAAGAGCACTTCACTAACAACTCCTTTTTTCTTCTTCATCCTTAAACTCTCTTCTTTCTTTTCTCTCTCTCTCTCTCTCTGTGCCCAGCCCTGCCCCTAGCTAGGGATCCAACCATACCTCTTTGGCATGCCCAAAGAGCCAATGGATAGGCGGTCCAGGAAAGCTGTCCAGAGCTCGGAGCAGTCTCTGCCTCCTGGCCAACAGCCGGGTCAGCTGGAGAAGTCCCAGGGCCAGGACCAGAGCAGTTGACCACAACCCCAACCTGGGGAGGCTCACAGAGAGCCATGAGGATAGGCATGAGAATACCATGGATGGTGTGGAAAACTCAGCTCTGGCCACTAGCAGTATCACTGCCTGAGTAGCCTCCCTCCCTTATACACCAGGCTTTGGCACTGAGCCAACCACCGCCCAAGCCACACTCCCAGGAGACAGGTTGAACACAAGCTAGGTACCCAAGGAAGGGAGGAGCACCCATGGGGTGGGTAGGGCCAGATTTGAGAGAATTTTATTCTGTTGCCTCTGAGAACTTTCTAGAACTCTAGGACTAGAAGGGAGAGCAAGTGATGTCTCAAAGATACCATCCAATTTCTATTCATATATTTCAACATATAGACAGGTCTACATATATGTATATATGATAATACATATACAATACATACATATGTATGTGCACAAATATAAAGGTATGTATACATACATGTGTATTTTTCTGTCATCTCTCCCATAAATAACCTTAAATTTTACCACATAAATAAGAACTTTGCAAATTTTAAGGCACTATATGAATGCTAGCTATCACTATTATTAAGTGATACTTTGGAAGCCCATGTTCAAAGAGTGAAGATTCTGGAGAATGAATTATTCATATGTTTATAACAATGAGGGGCACTCATTGGGGCAATGCTGGGTCCCAGCCAGAGATATCAAAGACAACAGAAAGGGGTAAAGGATGGGGGAAAAGGAGCAGTATTGGGGAATCTAATGTCTATGACTGAGAACCCCTGGATGTTTTCCTCCTTCCCTCCAGCCTGACTTCCTGGGTTGGCTAGGTCTGAAGGAGAGTATTAGCCCTGGATAAAAGTAGATAGGTTGCTTTGAATGGGAAACTGAGGCACAGAGTAAGCAAATGAGAAGGCTGTAATTCTAACTTATTCATCCAAATAAATGCCTCTGCCTCTTTTTTTCTCCCTCACCCCACCCACCTTATCCAGTGAGTTGACAAATGGTTGATTCTATCCCAATGTCTCTCACAACCAACCATTTCTCTCCACTCACATGGTAACCAGTATTCTAGTCCTTTTTATTACAATATATTACGATCACCTCCTACTTGGCCTCCCTACTTTGGCCTGCAAAGCCTTGCTCTGCAAGCCATACTCCACATACCTGCCAAAGGGATATTCTTTTAGCTCCAGGGCTGTCTATATTGCTCTCCTGTTCAAAAAGCTTTGTTGGTTCCCTCCTACCACCGGGAAAAAATGCCAAATCTGCAGACTGGTATTTAACATCCTACTAAGGCTGGATCCTAACTACCATCTCTTTCGGATTATTTGCAGGTAAGTAGCTTTCTCGGCTTTTCCCCAAGCGTGCCATGCTACCTCCCTTATGGAGGCAGGTTCCCATGCTCAGAATTTGCCATCTCTTCACCTCCATTTTTTATCGTCCATAGATTCCTTCAAGGTTCAGCTCAGTGGCTGGCTGCTTCCTATTTCCATGAGGCCTGGTTCTGAGCAATAACTTCTTTTGCCTGTTCTGTTTGTCTCCTAAAACCCAGATCCATTTAGGACTCTGATCCCTGGTTCCATCCTGGCCAGTGTGTATGTTGGGGAGCAGGATATGAGGGAAGAGCCAAGTAACTAGAAGGGAAGTATGTAATTCAGCCAGTCCTGAGGCAACTGCTGCCTGCAACAGCGGGCTGAGTTTGTGTTGGATTCCAAAAGTGGTAGGAGGATGCAGAGAAGCATGTGATTGTATTTTGAATAAGAGCGGCTGGTGCTCACTCAGAGGTACAGGGTAGCACCAAGATGACTTGAAGCCTCTATGTTTACTGAAATAAAGGCTACACAGAGTGTTGGAAGGAGCACAGGACTAGATGTCAGAACACTCAGGTCCAGATCTGGCTCTAACCCCACCTATCCATGCGACTCTGAACAAGGCTCTTAGGATCTCTAAGTAGCAGTTTGCTAATACATAAAATAGATACATTAATATTAGTGCTATCTGCCCCAAGAGGGAAGTAAACCAGAGGGAGACGACATGATCTCTATCCTAAAGAAGCTTGCAGTTTGGGAGGGTGGCATAACATCACCCTCATCCATGTATATGACCTTAGGAAATTCACTTTCCCTGTCTTGGTCTCAATTTCCCCATCAGTAAGATTAGGGGCTGGACCAGATAGCCATGGTATCTCAGAGCTCTGACATTGTCTTCTCTGAGTCCTAAAGGTGCTCCTAGATATAACAGTCTATTGTAACAAATGTTCTGGGGCTACTATGCCAATTGCCATTCACTCAGGTTCCCACAGTAAGCCTGAATACGTCCTTTCAGGGGTCTAGATTTAGTTAGTCCAGAAGGGTTAAGAAGTGTTTTATAAATGCTTTATAGCTCATGAGACTCCACTGGTGTACTTCCCTCCAAGACTGTCAATTGATATAATTAGCTAGAGTTAAGAAACTTTTAGAAAGAGGTATTTACCAAGGTACTACAGTAAGAGCAATGGGCACAAACATCCTCCCTCTCCCAAAGTCTGTGATACATGTTCCTACAAGGACATATAAACCCTAGGGGAAAGTGGGCTCAAACTGAGAGATAAGTGTGGCAGAGGGGTAGCTCATACCTCCTGGATGCTGAAAGCCCTTTTCTCCCCCTCACAGGACACTCAGGAAGTTTCCCTTGGTGTTGCTTCTTTGCTGAGGTCCTTATAGAGCTGTGCATCTGCCCAGTCTGTCCTTACCTTCCAAAGACAGTGGCTGCTGTCCTGGGAGATAACGCTAGAATGGCACCAAGAAGATAGGATGGTCAACATCCTCCATACCCTCAAGTTCACAAGGTCCTCTGGACAAAGGGTAAGGCAGGATAGGAGGAGACCAAGGCCAAAACCAAAGCTTTCTTTCCTGGCAATGGAGTCCTCAAGGGATTTAGCTGGAACACTCTATTCATTGCTTTCTGAAATCTGTCTTTTGGTGCTGCATTGGTCTGCAATTTTGTAGAAGACCCACAGGGCTTGCCTAAGTTTCCACAGCCAATCCAGACACTCTTTCTGTCAAGTCACTCCAGTTTATTCAAAGACTTTTTGCATTTAATCTAAAGCAAGAGTTCTCAGCCATTTTGTGTGTCAAACCCTCTAGCAGACTGGGAAAGCCTAAGGATCCCTTCTCAGAAGAATTTTTTTTTAAATTATAGAAATGGTTATAAAATAAAGTACATAGTATTACAAAGAGAACCAGTAATGAAATATGTTAACAAAATGTTTAAACATATAACAAACAAGTTTATAGATCCAAAGTTTAAGATTACATCATCTAAAGACTGTGGTTGATTGACTGATTGAAATTTGTTCTCACTTCCTTAAGTGAGCACATCTTATCCAGGTTCCTTAAAGTGGAGTAGGAGTCAGCCAATTGATTTCTTCAATCCACATACCTTTTCTCTATAATATATTCCAGAGTCTCTACTATTTGAAATGCTATGTTCTAAGGCATTTCTGAGTTTTTAAATTCTCTGTTTTGTGTTCTATTTTTATTTGGTCATTCCGATATGTCTGACTCTTTGTGACCCCAAGGACCAGGTGCTACTCTCCTCTACTATCTCTTGAAGTCTGTCCAAGATCACACTGCTTCCATGACACCATCCATCTCACCATCTGCTATCCCCTTTTCCTTTAGCCTTCAATTTTTCCCAACATCAGAGTCTCTTCCATTGAGTCCTGTCTTTACATTATGTAGCCCAAGTATTTAAGCTTCAGCTTCAGTATTTTACCTTCCAATGAACAGCTTGAAGTAATTTCTTTAAGCATCGACCGATTTGATCTCTTTGCTGTCCAAAGGACTCCAGCACCACAATTTGAAAGCACTGATTCTGCTATGCTTAGTCCAATTCTCACAGTGTACATTGCTACTAGAAAAACCATAGCTTTGACTGCAAAAATTGTAGCTTTGTTAGCAAGGTGATATCTCTGCTTTTCATTATGCTGTTTAGATTTGCCATAGCTTTTCTTCCAAGGGGCAAGAGTCTTTTAATTTCATAGCTGTAGTTGCCATCTGCAGTGATCTTTGAGCCCAAGAATACAAAATCTGACATTGCTTCCATTACTTCTCCCTCTATTTGCCAGGAAGTGATGCATCACTTGCCAAAATCTTAGTTTTTAATGTTAAGCTTCATTCCAGCTTTCACACTCTCTTCTTTCATCCTCATTAAGAGGCTTTTTAATTCATCTTAATTTTCTGCCATCAGAGTGGTATCATCTGCATATCTTAGACTGTTAATATTTCTCCTGGCAACCTTGGTTCTGGCTTTTGATTCATCCAGCCCAACATTTTGTATAATGTACTCTGCATGTAAGTTAAATAAATAAGGTGACACTATTCAGCCTTTTCATACTCTTTTTCTAATCTTAAATCAATCAGTTATTCCATGTTCAGTTTTAACTGTTGCTATTTGGTGCTCACACGGGTTCCTCGGGGATAAACAAGAGGATCTGGTACTTCTATCTCCTTGAGGACTTGGCATATTTTGTTGTGAGCCACACAGTCAAAGGCTTTAGTGTAGTCAATGAAGCAGAAGTCGATGTTTTTCTGGAACTCCCTTGCTTTCTTCATAATCCAGGGAACCTCTCAGCTCTAGCATTCTCTCTGCCATGCTACAAGGTCCCATCCAGTTCTAATACTCTGTAGTTATATATAAATCTCTCTTTCCCTAACTCTTGGTGGCGCTTGTAGCATATAGGAGGCATTTACCAAGTGTTTGCTGACTAGATGATTAAGTAATCAATATTTGTATCTTCTGGGCAGCTAGGTGGCACGGTGGATAGAGTGCTGGGTCTAAAGTCATGAAGACCCATCTCTGCGAGTTCAAATCTGGCCTCAGACACTTACTAACTGTGTGACATTGGGCAAGTCACTTAACCCTGTTTGCCTCAATTTCCTCATCTATAAAATGAGCTAGAGAAGGCAATGGCAAACCAATATCTTTCCAGTATCTTCACCAAGGAAACCCAAAATGGGGTCACAATGAGTTGGATGTAACTGAAATGACTGAACAACAACAACCACATCTATATCTTCCACTGACATCTTCCCCTAATGCCTAGCAGCATCATAGACTGTGGGCTCTCAAAGGTAGTGTTGGAACGATTGAGGCTCCATTAGTCTTTAAGCTGGACAACCTTCAGTGATGGGCTGTAAATTGTCATCTAGTCACCAACCTGGTTAAATTTGGAGAAATTCATCTCTGAGTTGACAAGCCTCAAAGACCATTGACTTTGTCAAGATCCGCTGGATCTTGTGGAGGGGTCAAGATCTTGTCTTGGGAAAAAGAAGGGTTCTGTAGGTGATAGTTGTAATGGGGGGAGTCTATTCAACTAATTCACCCATTCCACCCCCCCCACCTAAAGTAAACAACAAAATATTGCAGCTGAAGACACGTTTATCAAGAGGGAACATCTTTACCGACTCAGTCAATAAATCAGAGACAGGAAACTACAGTACAGCCTCTCTTGTCCTATGAACTATCTACAAAATAGCACACCAGCTCCCAAAAGGGCTTTCAAGAGTTTGGCAGCTGAAAGGAAAGAGTGGCTCCAGCCAAGTGTCTGAACTTGAATTTCTGAGGGAGAGGATAAGCATAGCTTCTGTCTCTCTCCCTCCCAAACCTGTGAACTTCAGAAGGTCAGAGGATTTAGGCTTCTCTTTGGCATCCTAGTAGTATCTCTGAAGTAGCAGCAGGGTCTTTGTTGTGAGTAAAGACAAGCTAGATACCCTAAGAAAGAGCAGCTTCTGGCCTGTAGAAGGAGCCCGTAGAAAGGGAGGAAAGAATTAGCTGTTAAGTTACCCCCTTTGCCATGTGTCCTAAGCCTTGGTTGGATTCTTTAGGTGCTTGTGGAAGAGCATGCTCTGTTTGGGGAGATGTTTTGGACCAACTCTCCTTACTATACCACCTTAGTAAATACCAGTTTCTTAAAGTTAATTGACTCTTGGTGGTTCATTGATATAAATTGATAGTTATTGAGAGAAATGGCCACTGGTAAGAACTCATCTATAAATCATTAGTCAGTAATGGAGAGTGGCAGTGATTTTAGAAGTCTCCTGAAAATCACCCTCTTAACCTTCAGGTACAAAACCAAGCTGTCTAAAGAATTAACAAAAAAAATTCTAATTTGTATTGTCATTGAATTGTAATCCATAAAGGATATATTGACCTTTCCTGACTTTTTACAATTATTTGCAATATTTCTGTGCCCTAGCAAGTGGTTACTTTTTGTAAAAGTTCCACATGGTGCAGAGAAATCAGTGTGTGTGGTTATTTTCTTTTGCTGTCCCATTTAAAAGATGCCATAAATCTTTCAACTCTGGTTTCTTCAGAAAACTGTTCAATTGATGGGGGGCGGAGCCAAGATGGCGGCTGGGAAGCAGTGACTGG
>JAQQSZ010007008.1:0-13433 GCA_028646595.1 Phalanger gymnotis
AACTCAAAATTTTAAAAGAAGATGTTCAAAAAAAAGTTTTTGCATGCAACTAGGAAATAAGATGCACAGGCAATGGGGCATAAACATCTATCTTGCCCTACAAGAAAGTAAGGGAAAAGGGGATGGGGGGAGTGGGGTGACAGAAGGGAGTGCTGACTGGGGAATGGGGCAATCAGAATATATGCCATCTTAGAGTGGGGGGAGGGTAGAAATGGGGAGAAAATTTGTAATTCAAACTATTGTGAAAATCCTGAAAACTAAAAATATTAAATAAATAAATAATGATTTTTAAAAAAAAATGAAAGAGGAACAAAAACAACAACCTTCTACACACTCTACAGTCTAGCCTTAGTGGCCAACTTGTAGTTTCTTGTATGACTTTCCATATTTCATCTCTGACTGTGCATTGGCCATTTCCTAGAGAAATTGGCTGTCCAGAATGTTTTCCATCCATACCTCTATCTTTTAGCATTACTGATTTTATTGAAGACTCAGCTCAAGGGTCATCTTCTGCAGAAAGCTACTTCTGAAACTTCCCGAAGTTAGTACCTTTCCCTGGGGTCACTTTTGATATACTCCATATGTATCTTTTACTTGAATAAATGATTTAACGTAAGAATTTAAAAAATGAAATAACTTTCTATACTCAAAGTACTTTGATAATATGTGGAGACTCCAATACAAAGTTGAAACAGTCTCTGCCTGGAGGAGCTTATATTCTAAAGGGTGACATTTCATATATGTGAGACTGGTGACGTTACAAGGGAATTATGATTTGGGAATTCACAAAGATGGTGAGTGGAATAATGGGATAGTCATGTAATCTACCCTTTCTAGATGCAATGGTTATATTGATTTAATTATAATTGTCAGAGAAAGAGCTAAAAAGTGGGCTTGTTTGTTTGGTTGGTTGGTTGTGGGGTTCTTAAGAGAAATGGGAAAAAGAGAGTATGCCTGTATTGGTAGGGTAGAAAATGACCTTCTTTTCTTCTTCTCTCAATTAGCTCTCCCCAGTCCTGGTCTCCAGGAATGTGCTTGGGAGGGTGGAGCAGCAGCTATAGCAGAGGCAAGGTAAACTATTGTCTTACATATAAGCCTTCACAATGCAAATTCCTTGAGAACAGTGGCTGCTTTTGCTTTTTTTATTGTTATTTTAGGGTTTTTGTTTGTTTTTGTATCTTTAATGCCTAGGCAAGTGCCTGGCACATAGTAAGTCTTTAATAAATATTTGCTGATGGATTGAGTGATTGATAGGCATTGGAAGGTTTCTTTTGGTCCTAAGAATTATTTATTGATATTATTTATGTGGTGGTGAAAGCTTATGTACTTACTTCTAAGATATGGTAAGGTACCATGTGAATTACTGTTCTACTTCAAGTACTTCCATGTGATGACAGATTGGAAATTGGTCTATTTAGCTTCAATGTGGTTACCTAAGTTAAAAAATTCAATGCTCCTCCTCCTCCTTCTCAAAAGCAATGCTTGTGTTTATTTAATTATAATTGTCAGAGAAACAGCTAGAAAGTGGGTTTGTTCTCTTCTTTGTTGCTTTGGTGGGGTGCAGCTTAAGAGAAATGAGAGAAAGAGAGTATGCCTGTATTGCCAGGGTAGAAAATGACCTTCTTTCCTTCTTCCCTCAATTAGTTCCTCCCAGTCTTAGTCTCTGGAAGTCTGTTTGGGAGGGCTCATGAAATGAATTAATCACAACAAATAGCAATTGATTTCTGTTCTGGCCAGAAACTTTGAGGATCTTCCACTCCAGACTGATATATCTGTGATGGTAAATTAGGCCATCTTTTGTTTCAATTCTTACCTAGCCCTTAGTCATTGAATGGGCAATTCCTCAGACAAACTGAGGCCTAGAAAAACCTTAATTTAGGAAGGCCAAGGTCACCCACTGCATCCCGGGCCATCACCAGTCACCTTGACTTTTATCTTGCTGCCAGACTTCAATGTCCTGGGAGAAGAGAGTGAGACAGAAAACTCTATGCAGCTTTGCCTCATTTAAATTTAACAAATTCTTAGAATTTATACTATAAACAGACACAAATTTAAAAGCTTATTTTAAAGAGGCAGAATGGATAGGGTATGGATTTAAAGTCAGGAAGATATGAGTAAAAATGTAGTTTTGGACAAGTATAATCTTTGTAACCTTGTGCAAATTGCATAACCTCTATCTTCCTCAGTTTCCTTATCTGTAAAATGGGTTTGAGAAAAGCATTTGGTCTAGGAAAAAAAATACTAGTTGTGAAGCCAGGAAAGTTCTCATTTTATTTTAGCCAATTATTCTACATTCCCAGTGATTGGGTACCTCTCTTACAGAGAGTACCCTTGCTCAGACAAATGCCAACTCTTTTATGCTGTTCCCAGTTTGAATTTCCTCCCCTTTCTCTCCATAAGCTAGATGCAACCTTCTGAGCTACCCACATCATGCCACCCTCAAACAGCTCATTAAGCGTGTTTGTAAGCTTCTAACCTTGTACCTGATCAGAAGCCTGGTTCTGCTGGATCACAGCTCTGATTAGAACCTGTCACCTCTGACTTACATTCTGCTATCACTCAAAGCTGGGAGGAGTACTTTAAATCCTGTGGAAACAGAATTCCTTCTATTGTTTCCCACATGGGGCTTATAAATAGCACCAGTATTGTAGTGAGGATAAAATGACATTTTAGGAAAGCCGCTTGGAAACCTTAAAGTGCCAGTATAAACTCTAGTGATGATGACGATGATAATGATAGAATTTGTCTCCACGTAGCTAGCATAGCTACTGTTTCTTTTTGTCCAAGGATTTATTTTTAAATATTAGGAATTATCACAATAATCACAATTGCTCTACCCTATTTTCCAAATTTAAGAAGTATCTCTTATACAAAAATATTTTTCAACTTCCTGATAGAAAGAAATGAAATCCATGGTCTGGATTTCAAATCTCTGCACTTTAGGGGATTTGCATTTTTCTTATTAAAGTAAAAATCTTTTCCAATCCTTAAAACTCTAGCATATAAAAAAAAACACACACACACACAGGCATTATTGAATTAATGTGCTATAGCTAATGCATGGAAGAGATATCTTTCTGTCAAGTTGAGACTTGATTACTGAGTAAGTGCTGTTAGAAGGGCCATATGTTCTATTCACAAGATGGCTTAGCCCTCCCCAGGCATCTCTTGAGTGTGCCATGGGTTGGCAGTTTTTCCAACTCAAATGATAAATTGATTGAAATCAAAGGATATCGTCTGCAGTTCTTGCCCTATGTTGCCTAGGTGGATAAATAACTTGTAAATAACTTGATTAAACTCCAATATTTATATTGGAAATAAATTAGACAAGAGTAAAGTGTCCACTTTCTCTAGGTTTATTATCTACTTGCTGACTTGGAATTGATGATTAAAAGGATAGAATAGTTGTAGGTTACACTAACAGCCTGGACTCATTTGCAGAGAAGCTGACATCACCACAGATTTACTTGTAGACTATTCAAGGAAGCAACACCAACAACATTACAACTTTCTCTGACTTGATTCAGAGACATGGTCTTCAAGACCATGCCCTTGCAATAAATTCTGATATAGTAGTGAAGTTCCGTATTTAAAATAAATGCCTCAGATTCTCACCTATAGAATGGAAATGAGAATGTCTAAAATATATTTGCCAAGTGACCCCGATGAGTCATCATATAAGGAGTTACATGGCACTGAGAAGAAGAGGGCAAAAGGTCTTTTGAATTCGCATGAGTAATGGATAGGTTGAGAAAAAAAAATCCTATGTCTCAAGTTTCACAGGGTCCTACCATAGAAATTTCTGAAAATTTCAACACTGTTCCACAAACAATCTGTTATAAAGCAATGGCTTTCTTTTTCAGTGTTTTAAAAACAGAAATTTAATTTTCCTAATAGTGTTCAAAAGTGTTGAATAATGACTTTCAGGTAATACTACCATTTTACATCATCTGCAGACATCCTGATGAATATCTGGCCACTGAATCCAAATGGCTCTGGAAGAGAAAGTGAGGCTGGTGACCTTGCACAGCCCTTGCTGACTCAAATCAAAGTCAACTGTAAGTCATCATTTCTCTGATGTCATGGTCCTCTTTGAAAATGAACGACAAACACAACTATTTTACATAAAGGAGAAACTTAGGCCACAGAACACAGTTACCTTTTGAGAAAGAAAATCTCTCAACCATTTTGGGATTTAACAAGATTTCTAGACTGTGCTCAAGAAAAGTTGTAGACTGAGAGTCCTGAAAGCTCTGTAGGTCCCTGTCAGTGAAAGAGCCATGGAATTCTTCCCTCTCTCCTCAATACTTCATTATTAGATTTTTAATTGAGAATTTTAGGAAGAGGAAAGAAAAATGAAGTGGGCAAAAAGATGAGTAAGTTCTACAATCTTAGTTTCTTTATTTTATGCATGCAACATATTATGTATTTCATGTTTATCTATTTAAGGAAATAACTTAATTTCTTGCCTACTAACCAAGAACATTGGAATACCTAGCCCAGAGTTGGCACTTACTAAGTGTTTACTTACTTTCTTGATTGATTGGAGTATTCCTGTCACATCAGAAATGGGATAACAATTAGTTCTTTTAACCATTGCCTTTATAATTCATTGAAATCGGATATACATGAGAGATTTATCTGAGAACTGCTTCAAGGAAGAAGGGTGGGAGTAGAAAGTGGAGCAAGGAGTCAACAAGGTATAGACTCTTGTCTGCTTATTACTAATATGTAGTTCTGGGTTCTACACACAGCTTTGTTATTATTTGTGTGACTCTGTGTCCTTAACTTTTCTGGATTTCCTTGTTTATAAAACAAGAATAATATCTGCAGAACCCCTATCAGAGTTATTCTGACGATAAAATGCAACAGAATCTCAGTCTCAGTGTCCTCATACATCAAGTAGTATTAACAGCAATGTCTACCCCACAGGGTTGTTGTTAGGATCAAATGAGATTTTATATATCTACATCTATATCTATCTATCTATCTATCTATCTATCTATCTATCTATCTATCTATCTATCTATCTATCTATTGTATTTCATAGACCTAAAAGTGCTATACAAATGCTAACCATTCAAGTGAAAGAATAAATAGTTTTGAAAATGATAAAGCCATTAAGTAAATCCACGGTATTAATGGGGGTTACTTATTATTCATTGGGATTGTGACCCACAGTTTAAGAAGCACTGGGAGTAAGAAGAGAAGAGCACCCAGAACAGAATACTGTGGGGCACCTAGAGTCAGTAGGAGTGATCAAGATCAGGATTCAGCAAAGAAGACTAAGAAGGAACAGTCAGAAAAGTAGGGGGAGAAATGGGAGAGCATGGTGTCCTCAAAACCTAGAGAGGAGAGAATATCAAGGAAGAGTAGGTGATTGATAGTGTCAAAGGCTACAGAGAAATTGAAGAGAACGAGGGTTGAGAAAAGTTCATTGGATTTGGCAATTAGGAGATCATTGGTAACTTTGAAGAAGAGCAGTTTCAGTGGAATGATGATATTAATCATAAAGGATTAAAAAGAGAGTGAGAGGAGAGAAAATGGAGGCCTTTTTTTATAGATAGCCTTTTCAAGAAGTTAAGCCACAAAGGGCAGAAGAAATAGAGGACGATAGCATGGATGGAAGATTAAGATGAAGGGCATTTTTAAGGATGGGGAAAACATAGGCATGTTAATAAGTAGTAGTAAATTAGCTAGTCCATAGGGAGAGATTGAAAATAAGTGGCGGAATGGGGCCGTCAAAGGGGGCAATCTGTTAGAAGATACTTGAGTAGGTAGAAGTTAGCCCTAGTAGGGAGTAAGGCAAAGTCATCATTCCAACAACTGGTGCTATTTTATCTTTCTCCCACAACTTTGATATTAGTTCCTGATATACTATCTAGATATCAGTCAAACTGAATAAATTTTCCATCACAACATGCCTTGTATTCCTTGAATGTCAACTTTACTCACATTGTTCTAAAACCTACTAAGTTTTTCTCCATATCCATGCCTGTTTAACATGTTCCTGTTTTTTTTATCCTAACTTTAACTATGCTTCTTCCAAGAAACTTCTCTGTGTCCTCAATTAGGCTAGCAGCCATTACAGCAACCATTGGATGGAAAGAGGCTCCAGTGAAATGCTCCAGTAAAAAGAGACTAGAAATCTATCTATGATCTATTCTGTTATTCTTCCCAGTTACTTTGGGTAGAAAACCTGGCCCCTATGCACTTTATTTCAACTGACAAGCAATTATTAAGCAACGACTTTGTGCCAGGCATCAAGAGGATATCCCAATTCAGGAATTGGAGGAAAAGAAAAGGTACATAGGAAAGATAACTGAAGTCATGAGGTTTGATGACATCACCAAGAGAGATGGTGTGGAAAAAGATAAGAAATGGGGCCAGAACAAAGCCCTGAGGTATACTTATGCATAAGGATTAGAACACATGATGATCAGTAAAAAGAGACTGAGAGTAGGTGACCTGGGAGGTAGAAGGAGAGCCTAGAGAGAGTAACATCCCCAAACCCCAAGGGCAAGGGAATGTCAAAGAGCAGGGCAGGTTCAAGGTGTCAAATGTGGCTAATAAGGCTAGAAGGAAAAAGGCTTAGAACCTGACATTGTATTTAGCAATAGAGAGATCACTGGGGCGAACTGTGTCCCAGTTACAGTTGAATGGCAAGGTCAAAAAAATATTGCAAGAGGTTGAGAATTTTGTGAGAAGTGAAAAACTGGAGACAATAATTAGTGTAGTCACCTTTTTCCAGAGTTTGGTTTAGAAAAAGGAGAGATATTGGAAGGTGGCTTGAGGGAAATGATTTTTGTTGCTTTGTTGTTCTTTTTGTTCTAAGAATTAAGTAGGTCTGAGTGTGTTTGCAGTTAGCAAGGATAGTGGATAAATTGGAGAGAATAGGATCAAAGGGTTCAAGTAGAAGTGATTGTGTGATAGAGGCCATTTCTTCTTCCAAAACCACTATGAAATAATGTAATGTTAAAGTAATTTAAAGTGTAAAATTGAGAAGAATAAGAAATCTATGATAGATAGCTTTAATATTTACAGTAAAAAGTTTGAAATACAGAAAAATAGAACCTCTACTAAGGAGAGAGGAGAAGAGGGAGAGCAAAAGGATAAGTAGGTAGTTTAGGGAGAGAACATTTGGAATGAATGAGATAAAGCAATCAGGGAAGAATTAATAGATTTGAAGCAGCTGGGGTTCCATAAGACAGCTAATTCATAGTGTACCCTAAGAAGGTCAAAGATATTAATAGTAGTACTTTTTGTGGTATTCTAGTATACTCC
Organism: Phalanger gymnotis; assembly: GCA_028646595.1. Lineage (NCBI taxonomy): Eukaryota > Metazoa > Chordata > Mammalia > Diprotodontia > Phalangeridae > Phalanger > Phalanger gymnotis. The sequence goes on from JAQQSZ010007008.1 coordinate 7,285, forward strand.
AGCAGCCCTTTCATCCTAAAACATCCCTTGGCCACTGAAACCTTCTCACACTGGGAGATCCCTCTACCCTGCAGGTCAGTCCTCTGATTGGTCTTTTCCATGTTCACTCCTTCATTCTTCTTGGGGCTTCAATCCTGACTCTCCAGACTTCATTCTGTACTATCTCTTTCCTTCCCCCACTTGTCTTTTATGTATTCTTTTCCCTATTAGAACATAAGCCTCATGAAGGCAGGATCATATTTCTTTTCTATTCTATTTGTATGGCCAGTATTTAGAAGAATGCCTGGCATATAGTAAGTAATTAACAATATTTGTTGACCAATTAGTAGAGAAGTGGAAACAAAATGGGTACCCTTTTTTTGGGGAGTGGCTAAACATATTTTAGTATATGAATATAATGAAATTAAACATTGCAACACAAAAATTTTGCAGAGAAACATGAGAAGACTTGTATAAAATAAGTAGTGAAATAAGGACTAGGAAAACAATATATACCATGACTATAAGAATACAAACGAAAAGCACAAAAAAAAAACTGTATAATCTAATTTTGATGCCAGAGAAGAGATGAGGAAATTGAATGCACTTTACTCTTTTTTAGGAGAGGTGAGAAGCTGTGTGTGTGGAATGTCATATGACCTCTTAGCACAGTGATTGTGTTTAAATTTATTTTTGACATACAAGTATTTATTTTATGAGACATCAAATAACATACATGATAGTGAAGGTTTAAAGACACTGATGGCCAGTAACAGGAAGGGAGGATGATTTTCCTGGGACACTGAAGTGACTTGCCCAGATTTATCAATGTACAGAATCCATCTGTTGGTTTGGCACTTTCTTGTAATAAACAGGCACTGGGAAAAAATGCAATGAAATTATCATCTCCCTTCTAATAGCGATAGTGGGAGGAACAAATGAATGGAAACATTCCTGCATCTGGACCAGTGTTATTCTTCTCTTCAGACTTGGAAGCATGTAAGATACCCAACCCCTCTCCATGCCTTCCCGCCAACCCCAGAAAGTATTCATAAAGTCTGGGCTACTCCAAAGATGCAGGAAGATGGAAGGCGGTGGGCTTCCAATGTCCCAATCCTTCACCACTATCTAATACTCCCTTTTATGAGTATAGGCCTAGGGCTAAACTTGGTTCCAAGGTTATTCTACAACAATTCTTTCCCCAGGTTTGAGATTTCCCCAGGATTGAGAGGAGAACAAAGAAAGCTTTGGTATGGTTGGGCTTTCCACCAAGTCTGAACAACCAATTTGGGACTTTGGAGGGGATATAGAGAAGATGTTGAGGGGATTTTAGAGCAGAAAGGTATATATGACTTTTGGGAAATTGTGATTCCATGAACATTGCCAAAAGATGTCTTACAGTTCACACACATCCCCATATATACAATACACAGTATAGGAAGGAATCATTTCCATTGCTGCTGTCTGATGGGTCTGTAGTTCATGTCCCCACTTCTGATCTCAATGGACATTAAACGCTGTAGAGTCTTGGGCCAGGACCTGGCTCAGGTATTAAAAGCTAGAAAACACACAATCCCTGCCTTCACGGAGCCTACAGTCTCGCAATCTAGCTCACCACTTCAAATAACCTTCAGTGTAGAATTGCAATGCACCTCACCTACTAGCCACTGTAAAACATTTGGCCTTGGAAATTCTTTCTTCCATGTTGAGGGGAACTTGTGAGGACAGAGGAGAGAAAACCAGACCTCCTCAATTCTTCTGCCACTTCCCTAGACAAACTAGAGAATGCTATCTTCTTTTCCTGCTTCCTCCCACATTCTCCTCACCTGACTTGCCAGTGGGCCAGAATCTATCCTCTGAGAGCTTAACCTTTCATCTCTCAGGGCCCCACTGGTCTGTTTGGTGAACCCCTCTCAGAGCCACCATCTTTTCACTAGCTGCCTTGATGGTGTCTGCATTGCCCCACCCCATTTCCAGTTCTGGAACTCTAATCAAATTAGTATAGCCATCACTCCTAGGAAGGGTGTGTCAGTCTATTCCCACCTGGCTTCATTCCATTGTGGTTAAATATTTTTTTTTTCCATTTGTGACAAAGGGACCCTAACTCTGGCTAATAATAATGGTAAGGAGGAGAAACAAGTATCGATATCTAGAAAATATGGCACAAAAATACAAGGCATCAATAAAAAACAATTAAATCAGAGGAATGAACTAATACAAGCTCCCCATTTTAAACATAAAGATATTGAGATTTGGGAGATTCAGATACCTTATGTGACTAGTCTAAGGTCATGTATCTAGAAAGTGGCAGATCTTAGATTCTGCTCCAGGATCTTTTCCCACATGGAATTTCTCTATTACTTGCAGAAAAAAAAAAAAAGATTGAATTGTCCAGAAACTGTTATATCATGGTATCTGGCTAAAGTAAATGCATGATTTGACTTGAAAAAAAGCAGAAGGAAATAGAATTTTATATAGCTTTTGCATCATTGTTTACATGAAAATTAAATGCTAATCACTCAAAATTTCTATTTAAACTCTTTCAGCATCTTATGGTTTTTTTTTCTGAATATTAAAGAAACATAATTTCTAGTAAGGTTCATGACCATTTTAGGCTGGGAAGTAGAACAAATGTGAGGTTTGGTGATAAAACTAATTTAGTTTATGTATATTTACAGTTACCACAAGATATATGAATATATAAATATTGTGTGTTTATGTTAGCATAGGAAATACCTGGTGTGGAAATTCTCTCTAAAAATCAAGATCACAGCTCCCCAATATATAAGGGAAAAATTGTATGCAGTTCCTTATACCTTTTATACATTAAATGGTTTGCTGAGGCTAACAGCTAATAAGTGTCAAAAGTGGGATTCAAACTATGTCTTCCTGATTCCAAGGCAGTACTTTTATTGAAACCAGTGACAGACTTGGAGTCAGGAAGACCCAGATTCAAATCCTGCCTCAGTCACTTAGTTGTGTAGCCCTGGGAAGTCACTTAACCATCTTTTGCCTCAATCTTGCCAGCTTTAAAACAGGAATAATTAATAGCACTACCTCCCCTGGTTGTTGTGAAGATCAAACGAAATAAAAACTACAAAATGCTTAGTGCCTAGCACCTAGTAAGTGCTATATAAATGTTACTTGTTCTTGTTGTTAATACACAAGACCACCTGTCAAATTAAATAAATTATTTTAAAGAGAGGTTACTTCAAACAACAATACTAAATATGAAGACTGATAGGATATAAGCAAAACAATAGTCAAAGACATATTTATAGTCTGAATGTTCTATTAATGAGAGAAAAAGGAAATTAAATGAGTTGAATCTGCAATTTAAAACACTAGAAAAATAACAAAGTAGTAATTAAAGAAAGAAAGCAGACGGGAAATGATTAAGTAGAGGGAATAAATTTTCAAAATTGAAAACAGAAAATAATGACATGAATAAAATTGAGCTTTTTTAAAGACCAATGAAATTTATGAGAAAATAGCTAATTTAGTCAAAAGAAAAAACAAATTATCAAAGATAAAAATGCGAAATGGAATCAAAGGTACAAGTAGGGGGTTCATCATTTGCAAGATAATAGTCACTTCTTTCTCCAAGATTACCACAAAAGAAAATAAGAAAATTATCGACTGTATTCTTAACGACATAGCTTTGTTTAAAATAGAGACTTTAAGAGAAATTGCTGAAGAGCTGAACATGCAACAAAATTGGTGAAAACTAAATAACTATCATAAATACATTAAAGGAGAAATCAATTATGCAGGCCATTAATGAATTGACACTTTTTTTATAATAAGTGTGGATTTAAAGTAAATTTGTTCAAAATTTCAAAGTGCTAGTAATGACAATGGCTAGTATAGGATATGGTAACTAATACATCTTAATAAATGTGCATTGGTTGATGAATCCCAGTTAAAAGATCTAGATGTAGCTTTTATCACGTATCAGGATATATGGAAAAGAGTCACACAAATTTAGAAAGCTTGTATTGTAATTTGTATCAATGGAAAGAATATCTATATGAAGTAAGATTGGAGTAATCAGAGAAATTTCAAAACATTTTAAAAAATAGTGTGCTACCATTTTTTTTCTATTTAGCAAATATGGTCTTTTTCTTCAAAAGCAAGGAAAAACATAAAACTACAAGTCAATGCCATTAATATTCGCTAAATTAATTTTAAAAACTTTCACAAAATAAAGTATTCATGTATGATCTAAATATATTAAAATAGAATGGAATGAAAGGTTTTTTAATACTATAACAAAAATATACTCAAAAACAAGAGCTAACTTATACAATGAGATGCAAATGGGAACTGCTTACCAAAAGCCAGATATAAGAGGCAGCTTTCATTACTTCTCTTTGGCACAACTTTTGAAAAGCTTTCTGGAGATAAAGTTTGAAAGACAAATGAAAAGAATAAGCAATGGTAATAAAATGAAGAAGCGAAAATATCTCTATTTAAAGATGACAATCTTACAGACATTTAAAAATCTAAGATTTAATAAAATTAAGATTTAAAAATAATTTCAATGGGATAGCTCAACAATCACAAAATCATCTGCATTTCTTTATAATAGGAGCAGAAAAAAGAGAAAAGAATTAAGGAAGAGAAGTATCATTTGTTATATCTACAAATGTTCACTTATTAGCCTACTAAGAGATATACAAAATCTCTTTTAAAAGATCTATTTTAAGTGGTGCTACCATAAAAGATAAACTGAAGAATTTGAAAAATACCTCTCAAAATCATTAGGTTGAGGTAATATGCTCAAATTTCAATATTTTCAAAAGCAATTTATAGACTTTATACAATATCAATAAAAATTACACAATGGGTTACATCATGTAACTAAAGATATATGCTGTATTTGGTAAACATGACCATCAAAACAGACAAAAGGAAAAAGGTTATAGATAAAAGAGATTCACCCAGCAATATTAGAGTCACTTGTAGCAATGTGAACGAGGGTCCTTTGTGCAAGTGTGTTTATATTCTATTTTGATAGATTAGATTTGTTTTAATCTTTCCTCTTCCTCACATATTTCAGATGAATGTGATTTAGGGATCATTATCTATCTTCCCTCCATATTCTGGCCCTTACCTCTTTTTGTGATTTTATTTGTGGGGCCTAGTTTCATAAAATAATCATTTATCTCCACCTAACCCCCTCCCACACACACACACACACACACGCGCGCGCGCACACACACACACACACACACACACATACGCACACACACATCTACATTTACATTTCATGAGTCTTAATTGAGTCTGTTCCTATTCTTGGAGAATGCTCTCTCAGATTCCTAGCCTTTATGTTCTCAGTGACCCTTATATAAGCCAGGCCTTCAAAGCTACAATAATCTTATTACCTCCTAATAATATACACTCATAGAGTCATTATTTACTTATTACTTGCTTCCATAGTCTTGTTTACATAAATAATTTTCTTCAGGTTGGTCAATCTTCATTTCTAATTTCTTTCTCACACAGTTTGAGATTATTTAGTGAAAAAAATGAAGTCATTTCAGAATCATCTTTTCTTGTAGACAAACTGTGGGATACACAGTTTGGGGGTGAAAGGTGATCCCTCCCGCTTTCCATTTTTGTATTTTGCATTTCAGTCTCTCCTTTCTTTTCTCATTCTCCCTGAGCAATCTTTTGTGATTTGAACTGATGCTACATCATTATGCCACCTTTTTCTCCCTGTCATATGTTTCTTTGATAGTTTATATTTCTCTTTTGCGATTCTTCCTTAGTAATATGTTAGAGCCCATGTACTTTAAAATGACTCTTCTTTCTCTTTGTAGATGACATACATTTTTTTTAAGATTGTGGCATTCCGGGGGCGGAGCCAAGATGGCGACCAGAAAGCAGTAACTGGCGTGAGCTCCCCACCAAATCCCTCCAAAAACCTATAAAAAAAATGGCTCTGAACCAATTCTAGAGCTGCAGAACCCACAAAGTGGCAGAGGGAAGCAGGGCCACACCCCAGGACAGCCTGGATGGTCTCTGGGTAAGGTAGGTCCCACACGGACCTCCCAGCCCCCAGCCGAGGGGATCGGAGCTGAGCCCAGCGCGCACGGCGCGAACAGACCAGACGGTCCACGTCCAGACCAGGAGACGAGTGGAAAGTGCCCTGGCATCCCAAA
>JAQQSZ010007009.1:0-13432 GCA_028646595.1 Phalanger gymnotis
CTTGGTGGGGAGCTCACGCCAGTTACTGCTTTCCAGTCGCCATCTTGGCTCCGCCCCCCCGCTTTCTCTTCTTCTAATGCATTAGCTTTTGTTTGCTGAACTTTCTCTTGGATTTCTCTGCACATTTCCCTTTCACCCCATTGAATATTCACAGTTATGATTTCTATCTGTGTCTTTTTCTCCATCTTATTTATGCTTCCATTTTTTCTTTCCCCTTATAGTCATCAACAGAGTTTTGCTTTTACCACCACCATCCTTTGTTTACCATCCCTCTTGATTCCCCTCCTTTATCTTACCCTTTTCCCCTTGCTAGTTCTACCCTCTGTTCTGACCACACCCCTCCTGTTTTTTTCCCCTTTCCCCTCCTGTTGCCTGTAGGACAAGTTAGATTTTTATACTTATCAGTGTATGTTATTTCTTTCTTGAACCAAAACCAATGAGAGTAATGCTCAAATACCATTCTTCTACCTCCCTTCTTTCCCTCTACTACAAGATGTTTTGTGCCTCTTCATGTGATGTAATTTACCCTTTTCTACTACCTCCTTTCCTCTTCCCCCAGAACCATCCTTTTATATCTCTTAATTATATTTTTATCATTATATCGGTTATTTTATACTGATACCCACAGTCTATGAATATCCCTTTCAATTGTCATAATAAGTATACTATTCTCAAGGTTGGAATATGTATATAACATATATAAAATAAAATAATCCTATATAAGGATGTTAGTAATTAGCCTTAATGATTAATGAGCTTTTCCCCCCATTGCCCTTTTTATGTGTCTCTTGAATTTTGTATTTGGAGGTCAAATTTTCCATTGAGCTCTGGCCTTTTCATCAGGAAGGTCTGGAATTCCCTTATTTCATTCTTTGTCCATCTCCTTGTCTGAAAAATTATGCTCTATTTTTCTGGGTAGTTCATCTGTGGCTGTAATCTAAGCTCCTTTGCCTTTCATAATATCATATTCCATGTTTCTCCTGTCATTAATGTAGAAGCTGAAAGATTCTGCACAATTCTGACTGTAGTTCCATGATATTTGAAATGTTTCTTTCTAGCTGCTTGCAGGATTTTTTGCTTGACCTGGATTTGGTTATAATAGTTCTTGGACTTTTCAATTTGGGATCTTTTTCAGTGGGTGGTTGATGGATTCTTTCGATGATAATTTTATCCTCTGGTTCTAGGACCTCCGGGCAATTTTCTTTAAGGATTTCATGGAAGATACTGTACAGGCTCTATTTTTAAACATAGCTTTCAGGTAGACCAATAATTCCTAGACTGTCTCTCCTGGATCTATTTTCCAAGTCAATTGTTTTTCCAATCAGATATTTCACATTTTCTTCTTTTTTTTCATTCTTTAGATTTTCTTTGACTGCTTATTGATGTCTCATATATTCATTAGCTTCTGCTTGCCCTATTCTAATTTTTAATGTTTTATTTTCTTCCCTTATCTCCTCTAACTCTTTTTCCATTTGGTTAATTTTACTTTTCAATGAGACATTTTCTCCATTTACATTCTGATTCTCCTTAACCAATTCACTGATTTTACTTTTGAAAGATTTTTTTTACTCTGTGAATTTTTTTTCCAGTTTTTCCATTTTTTCTTTTACCACCCTAAATTGGTTTTTAAAGACCTCCTTGAGTTCTTCCAGGAATGCTTTTTTGTTCTGTAGACCAGTTCACTTTCCCTTTTGCAGTTTCAGATGTGGGTATAGTATGCATGCTTTCCTCTTTAGAATAGGTATTTTGATCTTCCCTGTCTCCTTAATATGAATCAATCATCCTTGAAAGCTTCTTACTGTTCTTTTTTCATCGTGTTTTTTTTCCTCCTGGTTTCTGAAGTGGATGTCTAGTTTTGGGCCTCAGGGAGCTCTGTCCCAAATTTCTTGTTTTGGTATCTAGCTTTATGTCCTATGGCCTCTGGTTTTGTGAAGTGTGGGGGAGGGATGCTGTGGCTACTGGGAGTCTCCTCTTCCCCAGGACTGTTCTCCAGCATGGATGTTCTCAGCTCTTGCCTGTGATGGTGTCTGCCACTTCCCCTGGCTGTGCAAAACCATGTCTGGTGCCCTGCTGTTGATATTATTTACTCCATCCCCTGGGGCTCAGTTACTCTCATTCTAATGACGTTAGGGCTTCTAGGACAACTCTCTTCCTGCACTAGTCTCCTTCTGCCACCACAGGAAGGGCCATCTCCCCCACTTCTCTCTCTACTGAAGCCCCTCTTCTGGCTCCTCTGTTTCTCCTGAGGTATTATTCTCTCAGTTTATTCAAGGGAGGGATGTGAGCCATTTTATCTGCACATCATGGCTCCCAGAATTTCAAGAAGGTGAGTTTCAAACCTTTAGACTGCGGGTTGGAGGCCTCCGGGGTAACTGCTCCTGCAGTCACAAGCTCTGCATTCTGACAGAATCTCATCCTAGGCTGAGAAGACTGGGGTTTGATCACGACCATAGCTCATACATCCACCCTGGGCCTGTTCCTGCTCTGGCATTTCTCTCACCCAGTGCTCTCCCAGACCAGTGTGATGGCTGGATTCCTCTGCTCTTCCTGGTTAGTTTGGTCTGGTGCCATTCCGTGTGCCCAGTGCTCCTACCCCTCTCAGTCTACTAGTGGCTTCTATCTCTCTCAAATTTGCTCAGATTCACTTTTTTAGACGTATCTGACTGAATTTGTGAGAGAGCTCCAGTAGTTCCTTCCTTTCGCAGTGCCATTTTGGCTTGGGCCCCTTAGCATCCACATTCTTAAAGAAGTTAAGTGAGTTACAGGAAGAAAAAGACTGCAACATTGTACATAGTAATAGCCATAGTATGTGAGGACTGATTTTGATAGACTTAACCCTTCTTAGCAATGTAAGGACCTAAAGCTTTTCCGTAGGACTCATGATGGAAAATTTCATCCATATCCATAGAAAGAACAATGGAGTCAGAATGCGGAATGAAGTGGACTCTTCTCTTTGGGTTTGTTTTGTTGTCTTTCTCATGGTTTCTCCTATTCATTGTAATTCTTCTATGCAACATGACTAATGTGAATAAATGTTTAATAGGAATATATTTGTAGAGCCCATATCAGATTGCATGCCATCTCGGGGAGGGAGGGAGGAAGGAGGAGAAGAAAGTTTAAAACTTATGGAAGTGAATGTTGAAAACTGAGAATGAATAATTTAATTATTATTGAAATAAAATAAGTGCAGACAATAAAAATATAGTCAGATGAGGACCTTTAATTGGATAGCAGCACTCTAAATAGATAGATGGCAATTGATAGGACTTAGTAAAGAATTATTTCTGAGAGGTGAACAGAAGGGAAATATGTGTCATAGATGGAACTGTTCCATGACCTGCAGGACCTGGAATAACGTGCCACTGCCATTCTGTACATAGCAAAGTGGTTTACTGGAGTCTCATTTTGGGGAACCCTGATTTTTTTCTAATGAGAGGGTATGTTCCTCATACACATTAGCTCATTTAACTCCCCATCCTAGCAACCCCTGAGGATGATTTATTTTTATTTTTTATTTTTTTATTTTTAGTTTACAACACTCAGTTCCACAAGTTTTTAAATTCCAAATTTTCTGCCCCTCACTCCCCTCTCCACAATCCCCCAAGACAGCATGTAATCTGATATATATTCCTCACATACCTTCACAGCAAAATTATTTACACAACAGTGAAGTTGTAAAGAAGAATTATGACCAATGTAATGAATCATGAGAAAGAAGAAACAAAACCAAAAAAGAAGAGGAAAAAAAAGACAGCAAATAGTTTCCCTCAGTGTACATTCAGATGCCATAATTCTTTCTCTGGATCTAGACAGCTCTTTCCATCATGAGTCCTTTGGAGCTGACTTTGAACTTTATATTGTTGAGAAGAGCCAAGTCTATCAAAGTCAGTCATAACGGAAGGATTATTGTGATTTTGTACAATGTTCTCTTGGTTGTGCTCTCCTCCCTCAGCATCAGATCGTGTATGTCTTTCTAGGTTATTACGAAGTCTGTATATTCACTTTTTCTTATAGCACAATAGTATTCCATTACATTCATATACCACAACTTGTTAGCCATTCCCCAATTGATGGGCATCCTCTTGATTTCCAATTCTTTACTACCACAAAAAGAGCTGCTATAAATGTTTCTGTACTTATGGGTCCCTTTCCCACTTTTGTGGTCTCTTTAGGATACAGCCCTAGAAGTGATATTACTGTGTCAAAGGGTAGGCACATTTTTATAGTCCTATGGGCATAGTTCCAAATTGCTCTCCAGAAGGGCTGGATCTGTTCATAACTCTACTGACAATGCAACAATGTGCCAATTTTCCCTCATTCTCTCCAGCATCTACAATTTTCCTGTTTTGTCATGTAAGCCAATCTGACAGTAAAGATATGGTACTAACAGGTGTTTTCATTTTCTGCTCTCTGATCAACAGTGATTTAGAGTATTTTTCATATGGCTCTCTCTCTCTCTCTCCATATATACATATATATATATATATGTGTGTGTATATATATATATATACACACACATATATAACACACACACATGTATGTGTGTGTGTGTATATGTATACATACACACACACACACATATATATATATATATTTAATGTCTTCCTCTGAAAACTGGCTGTTCATATCCTTTCACCATTTTTCAATTGGTGAATGATTTGTATTTCTATAAATTTGACTCAGTTCCCTATATGTTTTAGAGATGAGGCCTTTGTCAGAGATACTAGTTGTAAAAATTCTTTCCTGGTTTTTTTCTTCCCTCCTAATCTTAGTTCTATTGGCTTTGCTTGTACAAGAACTTTTCAATTTGACACAACCAAAATTATCAATTTTGCATTTTGAAATACTCTCTATTTCTTGTTTGATCATAAATTCTTTCATTTGACATAAATCTGACAGGAAAACTATTCCTTGCTCTCCCAAATTGCTGAAAGTATCAGCCTTTATACCAGGACATATTTTGACTTTATTTTGGTATGTGGTGTAAGATATGGGTCTATGCCCAGTTTCTCACATACTGTTTTCCAATTTTCCCAGCACTTCCTGTGAAATATTGAATTCTTAACCCAGAAGCTGGGCTCTTTGGGTTTATCAAAAAGAATATTGCTGTAGTCATTGACTACTTTGTCTTGTGTACCTAACCTATTCCACTGATCTACCCCTCTATTTCTTAGCCGGTACCAAGTAGTTTGGATGACTACTGCTTTATAGTACAGTTTTATATCTGGTATGGCTAGGCCATCTTCCCTAGCATTTCTTTTCATTAATTCCCTTGATATTCTGGATATTTGTTCTTCCAGATGAATTTTATTATTCTTTTATATAGCTCTGTAAAATAATTTTTGGTAGTTTGATTGGTATGGCACAGAATAAGTAAATTAATTTAGGTAAAATTGTCATTTTTCATTATATTAGCTCATCCTAATAACCATGAGCAACTGATGTTTTTCCATTTGCTTAGATCTGGCTTCATTTGCATGAGAAGTGTTTCATAATTGTACTCATATCAGTTCTGGGTTTCTCTTGGCACATAGACACCCAAATATTTTATACTGTCTGCAATAACTTTAAATGGAATTTATCTTTCTATCCTTTGATGTTGAGCTTTATAAGTAATATGTTGGAATGCCAAGGATTTATGTAGGTTTACTTTATATCCTACAACTTTGCTAAATGTATGTATTATTTCAAGTAGTTTTTTACTTGATTCTCTATGATTCTCTAAGTAAATCATTATGTCATCTCCAAAGAGTGATAACTTAGTTTCTTCTTTGCCTGTTATGATTCCTTCATTTTTCCCCTCATTATTGCAAAAGCTAACATTTCTAACATATTGAATAACAGTTATGATAACAGATATCCTTGTTTCTTCCCCAATCTCAATGCAAATATATCTAGGTTATTCCAATTATGTGTAGTGTTTGGTGATGGTTTGAGGTAGATACTACTCCTCATTTCAAGGAAGGCTCCATTTATTCCTTTGCTCTAGTGTTTTTAATAGGAATGGGTGTTGTATTTTGTCCAAAGCTTTCTCTGCATCTATTGAGATAATCATATGTTTTCTTTTAGTTTTTGTGTTGTTATTATTGTTGGTGATATGGTCTATTATGCTAATAGTCTTCTCAGCATTCCTGGTATAAATCCTACCTGATCAAACTGTATTATTCTCATGATAAATTGTTGTTAACTTTTTGCTAGTATTTTATTTAAAAGTTTTACTTCTGTATTCATTATGGAAATGTGCCTATAATCATTCTCTGTTTTGACTTTCCCAGGTTTCAGTATCAATACTATATGTGTATTAGAAAAAAGAACTTGGTAAGACTCCTTTTTTTGCCAGTTTTCCCAAACAGTCTATGTAGTATTGAAATTAATTGTTCTTTAAATGTTTGATAGAATTCAGTTGTAAATCCATCTGGCCTTTGAAATTTTTTCCTAGGTTTTTCATTGATGGCTTGTTAAATTTATTTTTCTGAGATGAGGTGATTTAAATATTTTATTACCTCTCCTGTTAATCTAAGCAATGTATATTTTTGTAAATATTCATCCATTTCATTAAGACTGTCCAATATATGGGCATACAGTTGGGCAAAATACTGCCCAACTGTATGCCCATATATTGGACTAAAACTATTGTTTTAATTTCTTCTTCATTTGTGCTGACTTAACTTTTCACTTTAATTTCTTCTTCATTTGTGCTGACTTAACTTTTCATTTTGATACTGGTAATTTGGTTTTCTTCTTTCTTTTTTTTAAATCAAATTAACCAAGGTTTATCAAATTTATTGTTTTTTCATAAAACCAGCTTTTAGTTTTATTTATTAGTTCAATAATTTTCTTAATTTCCATTTTATTATTCTTTCCTTTGGTTTTCAATATTTCTACATTGGTATATAATTGAGAATTTTAACTCATTATTTTTCTAGCTTTTTCAGTTGCATGCACAATTCATTGATCTCCTCTTTCTCTATTTTATTGATGCAAGCATTAAGAGATAGAAAACTTCCCCTAAGAATTGCTTTCCCTGTGTCCCATAAATTTTGGTATATTGTCCCATTATTATGATGCTACTGAATGAAGTTATTGATTGTTTCTGTGATTTGGTTTTTAGGCACTAATTCTTTAGGATTAGAGTATTTAGTTTCCAATTAATATTTAATCTATCTATCTATGGTCCCTTATTACAAATAATTTTTATTGCATCATGATCTGAAAAAGATATATTGACTATTTTTGCCTTTCTGCACTGGATTGTGAGGATTTTATGCCCCAGTACATGGTCAATTTTTGCACGTGTGCCATGGACCACTGAGAAAAAGAAATATTTGTTTCTGCCTCCATTCAGTTTTCTCCAGAGGTATGCCATGTCTACCTTTTCTAAAATTCTATTCACCTCCTTAACTTCTTTCTTCTTTATTATGAGGTTAGATTTATCAAGTTCAGAGAGGGGGAGGTTAAGGTCCCCCACTAGTATGGTTTTACTGTTTATTTCTTTCTGTAACTCTCTTAACTTATCCAAAATTTGGATGTTATACCACTTGGTGCATATATTTTTAGCAATGACATTAATTCATTATCTGTGGTGCCTTTTAACAGGATATAGTTTCCTTCTTTACCTGATTTAATTAGATCTATTTTTGCTTTTGCTTTGTCTGAGATTAGAATTAGTACTCCTGCTTTTTTTTTTTACTTCACCTGAAGTATAATATATTTTATTCCAGCCTTTTACCTTTACTTTTTGTGTATCCCCCTGTTCCGAATGTGTTTCTTGTAAAGAACATATTGTAGGATTACAGTTTTTAATCCATTCTACTATCTGCCTCCATTTTATAGCAGAGTTCATCCCATTCACATTCAGTTATGATTACTATCTGTGCCTTTTTCTCTCTCATATTCCCCATTCCCACCCTCATTTAGCTTTTTATTTCTCCCTTCTCCCTCTCAACCGTTGTATGAATTGCTGCAAGATCTCCTAAAGTGGCAATCTATCCTCCCCTACATTCATACTGGTTCCACAATAACATGCTTTTCCAGGTACAATTATTTTGCTCATCCGAGAAACATTGGTCATGGTAGGGCAATCTTACATGTCTCCACTTTAAAAGTGATGAACTCATACACTCTATTCACTATAGCATACTTTCTTAAAATAATTATACATAAATAAATTCATTCTCTTGTAAAAATTTCTTTTGTACTGGTGATGAGCAAAAGAATTTTATCTGAAAAAGCATTTTCTTTTACAAAAAGGGATTATGGCACACAGACCAACCAGACCAGGAGTAGGGCTGAACAGGCCCTAGCACCCTGAATCAGTGAGTTGTGGAAGTTACCAGACTTCTCAACCCACAAACACCAAAGATAACAGAGAAGGTTAGTGGGAAAAGCTGCAGGGACAGAGTGAAGGAGTTCACAGTTCAGCCACTGACTCAGGGGCAGTGGGGAGGTGCAGCTACAGAACTACAGCTGTAGTTGCTTCTGGCCCCAGGCCCACCTGTTGGGAGGAATTAAGTGGCAGATCACAGTGGGAGTGCAGAGTTTGCTTAACATCCGAGTTCAATCCAGTTTGGCAGTTCTTGGGGGAGGAAGAGTGCTATGTGGCAGGGCTGCCTGTACAGAAAAAGTTCTGAAAACAACAGTGCATCCCCTCAAGCTTGGAACAAAGTACTCTTTACTATACAAGCACTGATATGCAGACAAAAACTCAAGGGTCAAGTAAGTTGGCTGGGAACATGGCCAGGCAGTGAAAACAGACTCATATTCAGACCCAGACTTTGGAATCTTTCTTTGGTGACAAAGAAGACCAAAACATACAGCCAGAAGAAGTCAACAAAGTCAAAGAACCTACATCAAAAGCCTCCAAGAAAAACATGAACTGGTCTCAGGCCATGGAAGAGCTCAAAAAGGATTTAGAAAAGCAAATTAGAGAAGTAGAGGAAAAATCGAGAAGAAAAATGAGAGTGATGTAAGAAAACCAGAAAAACAAGTCAATAACTTGTTAAAGGAGACCCAAAAATACCGAAGAGAACAACACCTTAAAAATAGACTAACTCAAATGGCAAAAGAGCTCCAAAGAGCCAATGAGAAGAATGCCTTGAAAAGCAGAATTAGCCAAATGGAAAAGGAGGTCCAAAAGACCACTGAAGAAAATACTAGCTTAAAAATTAGATTGGAGTGAATGGAAGCTAGTGACTTGATGAGAAATCAAGATATTATAAAACAGAACCAAAGGAATGAAAAAGTGTAAGACAATGTGAAATATCTCATTGGAAAATCCACTGACCTGGAAAATAGATCCAGGACAGATAATTTATAAATTGATGGACTACATGAAAGCCATGATCAAAAAAAAGAGCCTAGATATCATCTTTCAAGAAATTATCAAGGAGAACAGCCCTGATATTCTAGAGCCACAGGGCAAAATAGAAATTGGAAGAATCCACCCATCACCTCCTCAAAGAGATCCCAAAAAGAAATCTCCTGGGAATATTGTTGCCAAATTCCAGAGCTCCCAAATCAAAGAAAAAACACTAAATGCAACCAGAAAGAAACAATCTGAGTAATGTAGAAACACAATCAAAATAACACAAGATCTAGCAGCTTCTACTTTAAGGGATAGAAGGGCTTGGAATACGATATTCCAGAGGTCAATGAAGCCAGGATTAAAACGAAGAATCACCTACCCAGCAAAATTGAATACTATGCTCCAAGGCAAAATATGGATCTTACATAAAATAGAGGACTTTCAAGCTTTCTCAGTGAAAAGACTAGAGCTGAATAGAAAATTTGACTTTCAAACACAAGAATCAAGAGAAGCATGAGAAGGTAAACAAAAAAGAGAAGTCACAAGAGACTTACTAAAATTGAACTGTTTTGTTTACATTCCTACATGGAAATATGATATATACGATTCATGAGACCTCAGAATTAGGGTAGCTGAAAGGAACATACATATATGTGTATATATATGTACATATACACATACATATATATGGATATACATATATATACACACATACATGTATGTATATATGTATGTATATTACATATATATATATATAGAGAGAGAGAGAGAGAGAGAAAGAGAGAGAGAGAGAGAGAGAGAGAGAGAGAGAGATGGAGGGCACAAGGTGAGTTGAATAAGAAGGGATGATATCTAAAAAAATCAAATTAAGGGGTGAGAGATAAATATATTGAGTGAAGGAGAAAGGGAGAGATAGAATGGGGTAAATTGTCTCACATAAAAGTGGCAAGAAAAAGCAGTTCTGTAGGAAGGGAAGAGGGGGCAGGTGGGGGGGCAATAAGTGAATGTTGTTTTCATTGGATTTGACCAGAGGAGGGAATAATACACTCGCTCAGTTGGGTTTCTTACCCCACAGGAAAGAAGGAAGAAGAAGAGAAAAAAAGGGAGGATAATAGAAGGGAGGGCAGATGGGGGAGGAGGTAATCAAAAACAAACACTTTCTAAAAGAGGCAGGGTCAAAGGACAAAATTCGATAAAGGGAGATTGGTTAGGAAGGAGCAAAATACAGTTAGTCTTTCACAACATGAGTATTGTGGAAGGGTTTTACATAATGATACACATGTGGCCTATGTTGAATTGCTTGCTTTCTTAGGGAGGGTGGGTGGGGAGGGAAGAGGGGAGAGAATTTGGAACTCAAAGTTTTAAAAACAGATGTTCAAAAAAAAGTTTTTGCATGAAACTTGGAAATAAGATACACAGGCAATGGGGAGTAGAAATTTATCTTGCCCTACAAGAAAATAAGAGAAAAGGGGATTAGAGGGGAGTAGGGTGACAGAAAAGAGGGCTGACTGGGGAATGGGGCAATGAGAATATATGCCATCTTGGAGTAGATAGGAGGGTAGAAAGGGGGAGAAAATTTGTAATTCATAGTCTTGCGAAAATCAATGCTGAAAATTTAATATATTAAAGAATTTTTAAAAATAAACACAAAGGGATTATACATAATGTCTATATTTTACCTAGTTAAACCTGTCCCCGGGGAAATGAGTATGTATGAGATGAGGTATATGTCAGTATATATCAATTCTTGAAGGAGAATTCTGTGGACACCATGTGCAAGGCTTGCCACTAGGCCTAAATCTATACAATCCTTTCTAATACCAAGAAGTAATAGAGTGATATGATTTTGATCAAATAAAA
Organism: Phalanger gymnotis; assembly: GCA_028646595.1. Lineage (NCBI taxonomy): Eukaryota > Metazoa > Chordata > Mammalia > Diprotodontia > Phalangeridae > Phalanger > Phalanger gymnotis. Next base: position 11,165 of record JAQQSZ010007009.1, read on the forward strand.
AACTTCATAGCAGAAGCACATAATATGGAACTGACCTTGAGCATAACTTATAAAAGGTTATTGAGGCCCTTTAAACTAATTAAATAAGAAAAAAAATTCAGGCCAAAGTCTGAGTTTGAATAAAATAAACTGAAAAAAAGACCACCCATTAGCTATTGTAAGGAATACTGTTATAAAATGAATATCTTATAGAATGATAATTTTATTAATTTGTCAAGAATCAGCATAATATACTTAATCTATAACTTATTTTTTCCAATAATATTTACATGATTTCAAATATTAATCACATTCATATGACTTCCAAAGTAACATAATGAACATTGCCTCCAATTACCTCCTTTTCTGGCTATTATTGTTGTATTAAAAATATAATCCTTCTGAAATAAGAATTGATCTCAAAGCACAGTGGGGATTTTTAAATACATCCAAAAACTCTATCTGGCATGATGTAATTTATGGCAAAAACATAAAATTTTGCACAGTCAGAAAAGATTCTTAATTTAAAAATAAGAAATTTTAAAAATATATGTGTTTCCTAGAAACTTAGCTAACCTGGCTCTGAAGGAGCTGCGACCTGTACATTCATAGTAGATGTAACACCAGGTTCTGTGTTGGTAGTTCTCTTCAGGGCCTTCCTTCTTGCCTTCCCCCCCCCCCGCCCCGCCTTTAAGCAGTGTTGGAAATGGGTCTGGAAAAGCACAGGAAAGCTATATCAAATTTTCCTTAGGGAGTTTTTCATACTGTTAGTAACTTTGTACCATAAAGGTGCAGCATGAGTTTAAGTATTCATTTTCACTAATGACTTTTTCCATATTAAATCAACTTTACCTTCAAAAGTATCAAAATGACCTTGTATTAAATTGAATTATAATATCTTTGAAAATATGCTATTCTTTATGTAATTATTATCATGGCTAATATCTCATCTATTATACTCATATGCTTTTCAACATATCATGAACTAATTGAGGAAGGTGTGTATGTGTATGTGTGTGTATGAAAATGTATATCTATTTCCAAAATAAGAATATCTTATAATAAGTCTAATATATAAATGAAAACTATAAACAGCAATGCTCCTACATAGTTTAAAAAATAAATTTAATTTGTTATGAAAATAAACAAGTGTTAACTTCATTTGAGGAAAAATATAGTTAGGACATATGTTTTCATCAGTATGGGAAATCGCTCATGAAGGAATTTTCTTTACCACTACATATCTGCAACTCTTCCTCATTTATAATCTCTAAAACAGTATCTTGGAGGTGCCAAAAGATTAAATATTACCCAGTTGCCCAAATTACATAACCTGTGTGAGAGGAAGGACTTTAACTGATATTTTCCCTACTTCCAGGCCAGCTCTTTATCCATTGATTACACTATATCTCCTTTAATTATCTCTGTATATACTTAAAGTCAGAATATTAAGCTTAGAAATATCATTGCTAAAGTTTTGAAACCATAAGCAAAAAAAAAATGTACTACATAAGATCTTGGAAAATAATTAAATATTTGTCATGATTTTTTTTAGTGATGATATGTATAAGTCTAGTTATTTGCACTATTTAAATAGACACACATGTGTATATGTGTGTGTGAGTGTATGTGTGTAAACTATAAATAGGCAGAATATACCTCTTGATTTAATATCAATTACCCAGTATGATATGGCAGTACTGACAAATTAGAGACAATTCTGTTGTAACATAGTGATAGTTGCTTACATGAATCTCTACCAGATTAATGAAAAGAGTGTAATAAACATTCTAATGAGGGAGAATGCTAACACAGTAAGTCATCTTAGTAAACAATCTTAATTCTCCCTACACTAGCTATCACTTGAAACCATCTCTGAATGCATGCGGGAAATGGTACATATTGAAATCCTACTTGAGGGAGGAAGGCCGTAAGACAAATATTGTGCCACTTTTCCATTCCTTTTAGGTTTCGTGTGTACATTAACTTTGGGAAATAGTATTGACTAAATTCAGTGTTGCTACTTGTAATGATAATAATTCCCTCTTCTTGTTAAATTTTAAAGGGTACATTTTTAACTGCTCAAGTTTCACTGTTTAGGGCATCCAGCTTTTATAGAAATGTTGAAATTTAAATTTGTGGGAAATCTGCAGGGGGGCGGAGCTAAGATGGCGGCTGGGAAGCAGTGACTGGCGTGAGCTCCCCACCAAGTTCCTCCAAAAACCTATAAAACAATGGCTCTGAACCAATTCTAGAGCTGCAGAACCCACAAAGTGGCAGAGGGAAGCA
>JAQQSZ010007010.1:0-13432 GCA_028646595.1 Phalanger gymnotis
CTAGAGGAACATCATGAGGAAAGGCAGGTGTGCGGAAATGATTGTGGTTTAGGAGATAAATTAGGAAACTTATCTGGCTGAGATGGAAGGATTTGTACTGAACAATAGGGTATAATAGGATGAGACCAAACACAGTTATAACATGGCAAGATCTCAAAGATACTTTCCCTATACCCTTCCAACTCTTTAAATTGAGACATTCCTTTTTTTTTTTCCTGACCTCACAATACTACTGCGTAACTTAGCTTCTAGATAGCCCTCAAATGGTTGTGTTTCTATGGAAACCAAATTATGTTTTCTCTAGACATTTTAGTAGAACACAATAGAAATCATAGCATTTCTTTAATGTCACATTAAATACTAGCTTTATAAATAGTCTTCCTCCTCCCACCTGAAACACAGACTTTAACATATACAATCATGTAACGTTCAAGCTAGAAGAAACCTTAGAGATCACTTAGTCCCACTGCCTCATAGAAGTAAGAAACTAAGCCTCTGAGTCTGAATGACTTGCCTAAGATCTTATGACTATTAAATGCTGGAGTTAGGATATGAACCCAGTGCAGCTCTCTACCATCATTTAAGACTGTTTGGATGCTGCCTTTATATGACATAATGAAATGTCAACTGTCAACTATTTATTATAGGAACAATGAAATACATTATTCTTGATAACCTCTTTTCTTAAAAGAATAATTTAATAATTATGGGTTTAAACTGAAAACATAGTTTGTGGCTAAATAGTACATGAAGAATATATTTCCATTTCTTTATTGGGTTAAGTGGAAACTGGATGACCCAATAGATAAAATTCTGGGCCTGGAATCAAGGACCCCTGAGTTCAAATGAGGCTTCAGATATTTACTAGCTATTTGACCCTTGGCAAGTCACTTACCCCTGTTTGCCCCAGTTTTCTCATATATAAAATGAGATGGAGAAAGAAATAGCAAGCCACTCCAGTATCTTCAAAGAAAACCCCAAATGGGGTGATGGAGAGTTGGACACAAACGAGCAACAACAAAATTTTTTATCTTGCAACTTTGGTAAAGTGACAAATTGACTATTTTTAGTTGATTTTCTGTTTCTTTAAGTATATCATCACATCATCTGCAAACAGTGATTGTTTTGTTTCCTTGATGCCTATGCTTATTATTTCAATTTCTTTTACTTGAATTATTTCTATACCTAATATAGTATTTCTAATATAGTATTGAAAAAATAATGTAATAATGAATACCCTTACTTCATTCTTTATCTTGTTGAAAGGATTCTAGTTTATCCCCATTATGGATAATGCTTCCTCTTGATTTAAGATAGTTACAATGTATTATTTTAAGAAAATATCCATTTATTTTTATGTTTTCTGGTTTTTTTCTGCATCTAATGAGGTAACCATTTTTTTTTAATTTTTTTTGTTAGTGATATGGTCAATTATGTTTATTGTTTTTCCGATATTGAATTGGCCTTCCATTCCTGATATAAATACCACCTGGTCATAGAGCATAATCTTTCTGATATATTGCTATAAACTCCTTGCTAGTATTTCATTTAATTTTTTTTTTGCATAAATACTGATTAGGGGAGTTGGTTTACAATTTTCTTTATGTGTTTTTGCTCTCACTGGTTTAGGTATGAAAATATTTGCATCATAGAAAGAATTTGGCAGGATCTTTTTATTTTTAAATATAGTTTTAGAATTAATTATTCTTCAAATATTTCAGAGAATTCACTTTTAAATTTTTCTGGTCCTCTTTTTTTCCATAGGGAACTCATTTATGCTTTAGTCAATTTCTTTTTTCTAAGATAGGGTTATTTAAATACTCTATGTCCTCTTCTGTTATTCTGGGAAATTTATATGCTGTAAATATTCATCCATTCACTTAGATTGCCAATTTTATTGACATATAACTGGGTAAAAAAGCTCCTAATAACTGTTTAATTTCATGTTCATTGGTTGTGTATTCACATTATTAATTTTTAATATTGGGAATTTGATTTTCTTTGTTTTAGAATCAAAATAAATAATGATTTAGCTATTTTCTATTTTTCCCCCAATAAAACTTTCTGGTTTTCTTTATTTTCAATTTTTTTTTACACTTTCACTTTTGTTAATTTCTCCTTTCATTTTCATAATGTCTATTTTGGTGTTCATTTGGAAATATTTAATTTGTTGTTTTCCCTATTTTCCTTTTTAATTGTATGCCCAATTCATTTATCTGCTCTTTCTTTTATTGCTGTGACAATTTAGAGATATGAATTTTCCCTTACAAATTTATCTATGTTATCTTATTGTTATCATTATCTTTAATGAAATTATTGATTGATTCCATGATTTGTTTTTTAACCCATGTATTCTTTAGGAGTACATTATTTAGTTTGTAATTAGTTTTAATCTCTCTTTGTGAGGCCCTTTATTGAATATCATTTTTCTAGCATTATGGTCTAAAATTAATGGATTTAACATTTCTACTTTTACGCATTTTTGTTAGGTTTTCATGCCCCAATACATGGACAATTTTTGTGATGGTATATATGATTAAAAGGTATACTTCTTTGTATGCCCATTCAATATTCTCCAGAGTTCTAGCATATCTAATTTTTCTACAATTCTATTCACTTTCTTAACTTATTTCTTATTTTTTATGGTTAGATTTATGTAGGTCTGAGAAGGTCAAATTGAGGGTACCCACTAATATAGTTTTCCTATTTCCTCCTCTGATTTACTTAATTTTTCTCCAATTTGTATTCTATGCTATTTATTGCATATATATTTAATTTGATGCTAATTCATTGTCTATTTTGTCTTTTAGGAAAATATAGTTTCTTTTATTATCTTTTATAATTAGGTCTATTTTTGCTTTTGCTTTGTCTGAGATCATGATCACTACACTTGCCTTTTATTTTTTTTTTTTTTACTTCAGCTAAACCATAATAGATTCTGCTCCAGCCCCTTGTTGTTGTTCCTCCTTGGCCTAATTTGCCTTCTCAAAAGAATCAACCTGGGAGAGGAAGACCCTCAGGGTTTTTGGCCAGAAAAGAAAAAATTTCTATTTACATTCGCTCTGAGTCATCAAAATTTAAACAGTGAGCAAGTGAGGCTTGGGCTATTGTTCCTATTATTGGCAAATTATTGAGAGTGATTTAGGTTTAAAGGCATAGTCAAGTAGCTGCATTTGAATCTCAATGGACTGTATGAGAGCCTGATTTTTCAGAGCTATATTTCAAGAAAATGCAAACGAAAACTACATGAAACAAAAAATTTATTGTCTCAGTTGTTTTTTTAAATGATAGAATAAATAAGTAGGGAATAAAAAAAAGTCTAGCTATCAAAGCCCAAGTAAAGTTATGACTCTCCATGTAGACAGAGGAATAAGAAGAAGAAAGGAAGAGCGGTAAGAATGAAGGAATGAAGGAAAGAAGGAAGAAAGGAAGGGAAGAAGGGAGAAAAAAGAGGAAGGAAGTAAAGAAGGAAGGGAGGGAGGGAGGAAAGAAATAGCAGAATTGCCCAACTGGAGCTGACGAGTTGGGTCCCCAGTGGGGCAATGACTACTAGTCCCAGATCGTTGTTCATCCTTCATTCTCTTCCCCCCTCCCCAATAGCATTTTATTTTTTTCCAATTACTTGTAAAGATAGTTTTCAACATTCAGTTTTATAAGATTTTGTGTTCCAAATTTTTTCTCCCTACACCCCCCTCACCAAGATGACAAGCAATCCAATATGGGTTATGCATGTACAATCATATTAAACATATTTCCACATTAGTCATACTGTGAAAGAAGAATCAGAACAATAGGAAAAACCATGAGAAAGAAAAAATAAAAAATGAAAATAATATTCTTTGATCTGCACCCAGACGCTATAGTGCTTTCTCTGCATGTGGATAGCATTTTTCATGATGAATCTTTTGTAATTGTCTTAGATTATTGTACTGCTGAGAAGAGCTAAGTCTATCATAGTTGATCATCAGACAGTGCTGTTGTTACTTTGCACAATGTTCTCCTGGTTCTGCTCACTTCACTTGGCATCAGTTTAGGTACTTCTTTTGAGGTTTTTCTAAAATCTGACTGCTTATCATTTCTTAGTATTCCATTACATTCATGCACCATCTCCTCAATTTTCAATTCTTTGCCACCACAAAAAGAGAGCTGCTATAAATATTTTTGTACATGTGAGTCCTTTGGCACTTTTTGTGATCTCTGTGATACAGACCTAGTAGTGGTATTGTTGGATTAAAGGATATGCACAGTTTCATTGCCTTTTGGGCATAGTTCCAAATTGTTCTCCAGAATAGTTGGATCAGTTTAAAACTCCGCCAACAATGCATTAATGTTCCAGTTTTCCCACATGTTCTCCAATATTTATCATGTTCCTTTTGTTTCTTTTTTTTGTCCATTGGAGCATTTTATTTGTATATATGTTTCACACCCTTAGTAAAAGAATCCCAGGATTTTTCCTCCTGTGTGTTTTCATCTTGCTTCCTCATGGTCCATGATGCCAGCTGAAGCTGTAAGCACAATAAACCCAAACTGACGGGATGGTAGGAGATTATTCTGCCACTTTTCCAGATCTTTCAACTGAACATCAAATCTGGGGCTGATTACACCACTGCCGGTGAGTTTACAACAATTTTTCCTGCTCTGTGATCATCAATGATCTCAAATTCGCCAATATAACCATGCTTCATCATCACAGTTAAGAACCGGATGATTACTTTGGAGCACGGCCTAATGAAAACCTGCCGTTTTCCTCGCTTTTCTGCATTGTTGATGCTTTTGAGAGCATCTGTCAGGACATTTATGCACGCCATGGTGGCAGCGCTGCAAGATGGCGGAAAAAGCTATCATGTTCCTTTTCTGTCATGTTAAGCCAATCTGATAGATGGGAGGTTATATCTCAGGATTGTTTTAATTTGCATTTCTCTAATCAATAGTGATTTAGAGCATTTTTTTTTCATATGACTAGCTAGCTTTAATTTCATCATCTGAAAACTTCCTATTCATATCCCTTGACCATTTGTCAATTGGGAAATGACTTGTATTCTTATAAATTTGATTCAGTTCTCTATGTATTTTAGAAATGAAGTCTTCATCAAAAACACTGGCTGTAAAATTGTTTCACGGCTTTCTGCTTTATTACTAATTTTGGATGCAGTGGCCTCGTTTGTGCAAAATCTAATCTAATGTAAATCAAAATTATTTATTTATTTAATTCAATATAATCAAAACCTATTTTGCATTTTATAACATTCCCTATCATAAATTCTTTCCTTCTCCATAGATCTGAAAAGCAAACTATTCCTTCTTCTAATTTGCTTATGGTATCACCCTTTATGTCTAAATAGTGTACATATTTTGATCATGTCTTGGTATACGATGTGAGATGTTGGTCTATGCCTAGTTTCTACCATAGTATTTTCTAGTTCACCCAGCCGCTTTTGTCAAATAGTGGGTTCTTATTCTAGACATTGGAGTTTTGAGGTTTATCAAGTAGATCACAGTCATTCACTACTGTGTCTTGTGTCCCTAACCTATTCCACTGATCCGCCACTCTAATTCTTAGCCAGTACCAAATAGTTTTGATGATTACTGCTTTATATTATAGTTTGCGATCTTGTATGGCTAGTTTACCTTTGTTTGCATTTATTTCGTTAATTCCCTTGATATTCTTGACCTTTCGTTCTTCCAAATGAATTTTGTTATTTTTTTCTAGTCCTATGAAATAATTTTTGGTAGTTTGATTGGTATGGCATTGAATAAGTAAATTAACTTGGGTAAAATTGTCATCTTTACTATTTTAGCTCAGCCTATGAGCAGTTGATATTTTTCCAGTTGCTTAGACCTGACTTCATTTGTGTGAAAAGTGTTTTAATTAAATGTGTCTATATAGTTCCTGGGTTTGTCTTAGCAGATAGACTCCCAAATATTTTATATTGTCTACAGTTATTTTAAATTGAATTTCTCTGTCTCTTACTGCTGGGCTTTGTTAGTATTAGACAGACATTTTGATGATTTGTGTAAATCTATTTTACATTCTGCAACTTCGTTAAAGTTGTTAATTATTTCAAATAGTTTTTAGCTGATTCTCTAGGGTTCTCTAAGTATACCACCATATCATCTACAAAGAGTGATAATTTTGTTTTCTTGCCTATTCTAATTCCTCCAATTTCTTTTTACCTTCTTCATTCTTGAAAAGTACCAATGACATCAGGAGGGTGATCTCTTGACTTGAAAGTGAATTGGATTTAAGTGAGTCAGGACTGTGCAAATTCTTCAGCCTCACTCTCTCCTCCACAGTCATTTGGAGTCCAGTGGCAAGACATGGGTCAGGATGACTGGTGATGGCCCCCTCTAGCCTGTTATTTTAATTCTGTATGTTTCTTTCTGTTTCCAGTGCAACTTTTGTCAACAAGATACTGTTGGATCCTGGCATCTAATGCATTCTACTATCTGCTTCTGTTTTATGTGTGAGTCCATCTCATTCACATTCACAATTATGATTGTAAATTTTTTTTTGCTCTTCTCAAAAATTATCTCCCTTGAGCTCTTATGAGAATTTTAATTAGTCTTGTATATAATTTTCATTTTTTGAGACACTGCTTGTTAGTGTTTTCAAGTCAGTATTTTCTTCTGAGTTTGTGCCTTGGGCTTCGATGTCATCTTAGAAGCTTTTTATGGTTGGGTTTTTGTTGTCATTCTTCTTTATTCCAGCCTGTTTCTGCTTACTTCTAGTGTGGTATGATGACTGTCTCAGGCTTTAGGCTTTTATATCTCACCGTTGTCACAGTTAGGTATAGAGACCTGTAACTTTTTACTGCTTCAAGGTAGTGTGATCCGGGGAGAAATATAGTTACTGTTCTCCTAGTCTGCACTCTGATCCTTATCCAAGTTGGGCTCCCTCCCTTGCAGCCACAATGCCTCTCTGCCCTAGAACTGGAACCCAGAATTAGCAATGGAAATTAGAGTTGCCAGCTTTCATGATGTTTTGCTCCCAGTGCTAGCACAGGTCTCCTATAATCTCTCTCTTATCAGCTCTAGCTTCAGAGCACTTCCTGTACTAGTGTTGCTGCTGCCCCTTCAAAGACACACAGCTGGTGTCACTTCAGCCATGCTAAGCTCTTGGCCTGTTCCTACCCAGTGTCCACAGACCTCTCTTTCTATCATCCTTAGTTGCCCCAAAATAGAAAAGTATTTTGGTATGGCTTTTTTTTGGTTGATTATGCCACTCAGAATCCTATTTGACAGACTTTTAAAAGTTATTTAGGATGTAGAGTCAGCTTGGCAGTAGTGGTTTCTTTATTCCATCATCCTGCCTCTAACTCTGGGTTATAAACATACTATTCTCATATCAGAGATAGTTTTTAGAGATGCTGTAGTTTGCTCACTGTCACAGGGCTTGTAAGCGCTGTAGCCATACTGTAATTTAATTTTCTGACTTCAAGTCCAATGTTCTTTTTACCTTTCCCCCCATATAGCAGTGGAGCACACACTGCCTCCTTCAACAATTCTTAACACCTCATGTTCTCCCATTCTATTTTGTACACATAGACACAGACTACAACTCTTATTTTTGAGTCATGTGTATGGGAATCAACATTAACAGTAAAATTACTGAATATAAAACATAATCAGGCATCTTTATATTATAAGTTAACACCCATATTTGACCTATCTATTCCACAGTCCTTCATGGATGTCTATTTATTTGGTATAAAACAAAACCAGCAGTAGGTGGTCTTATTGCTAGGGATGCAGAGGTGCTCAGTGCTGATCAATAATCCTAACATGTTAGAGCATAGTGCTCAGTACCCAGCTGCTAAGAGGCTGATGGACACATATCACACTAACCTCATTTTTCATCTTTGATGAGTAGAAACTCCAAAGTTTTCCTTTACATCACAGGGCACTGGCTGTGCTGTTTACTCACTCAGACACTTCCACCGAGATTGATTTCCTATCTTTGCCATTCCCTGGGGAAGCCTTAAGCCATGTTCTCTTCTCATCAATATTTTGTGGCCTGAAAGTGACAGTCTCATAGTGAGTCACAGATGACTTCAGGTCAGGCTTGGGCTTTATCAGTGACACTGTCTAACTAACCCAGAAGTGCTATGATTTTTCCTAAGCTGGACTAGTTAGGCATAAACAAGATAACCCTGTAAAGCAGCCTGCATTGATTGCCAGGGTCAGAAAGATGTTTGACATCATTTGAGATAAAGCAAGAGTGAATAGAAAACTTTTATCCCCAAGTAGTTAAAGCTTATCTTTGCTCAATTAAAATATATTATTTATTTTTAATACCTTTCCCCCCAACTACAGTAAAGGCAAGAAATATGACATCAATCATACATGTGAAATCATGCAAAGCAAATTTCTATATTAGTCATGTCATATGCTATTTTTTAAAAGAATGTTAATTTCTCCTTTTGCTACTCTCATGGCATGGTTCAATAAGTGCCTGAAGTACTAATGGAAAAGAGAAGAGGCTTTTTTTATGGAAATCTTTGAATGACTAACTAAAGCATTTATTAATCACCTACATTGTACAAATCACTAGAGATACAAATTGAAAAATAAAACAGTCCCTGCTCTCGAGGAGGTCACATTATACTCATAGAAACAATATATATGATAAGTTTCTGCTACAAGTCAGATGGAAAAGTCACAGGGTCCTTAGATATGGGGTAAAGCAGATAGCAATCATCATCCTCAAAAGCAACAGTGACAGTAGCCTCATAGTTATGATAGCTTTGAGATTTATGTAGCTTTTAAAAATATATATATATATTTTTCCCTAATTATATGTTTATGTTTATTTAATAATTATATATTTATTTTAAAGAAATTTTTGAGTTCCAAATTCTCTCCCTCTGTCTTCCTCTTCCCTCCCTTATTGAGAAGGCAAGCAATTTGATGTAAGTTATACGTGTGCAGTTATGCAAAACATATTCCCATGTTAGGTATGTTGTAAAAGGAAATATAGACCAAAAAAATCCAAGAAAAATAAAGACAGTAAAGGAAAAGGGTGCTTTGATGTGCATTCAGCCTCCATCAGTTCTTTCTTTGCTGAAGGATAGCATTTTTCATTATAAGTCCTTCAGGATTGTCTTGGATCATTGTATTCCTGAGAATAGCTAATTATTCACAGTGATCTCCATGTAACATTGCTGTTATTGTCAGCAAAGTTCTCCTGTTGCTTTTCATTTCACTTTTCATCATTTCATGTAAGTCTGTCCAAGTTTTCTTTTTTTTTTTCTGAGAGCATCCTGCTCTTCATTTCTTATAACACAATAGTATACCATCACAATGACATACAACAACTTATTTAGCCATTCCCTAATTGCTGGACATCCCCTCAAATACCAATTCTTTGCCACCACTTAAAGAACTGCTATAAATATTTTTGTACATGTAGGTAATCTTCCTTTTTGCTTTTTATCTCTTTGGGATACAGACCTAGTAGAGGTTTTGCTGGGCCAAAGGTATGCTTAATTTTATAGACATTTGGACATAGTTCCAAATTGTTTTATAGGATGGCTGAATTAGTATACCACTTCATCAACAGTGCATTAGTGTCTCAATTTCCTCACATCTCCTCCAACATTTTAAATTTTCCTTTGGTGTCATATTAGCCAATCTTATAGGTATGGGGTCGTACCTCAGAGTTGTTTTAATTTAGATTTCTCTAATTAACAGTGACTTAGAGCATTTTTTGGTATAACTATAGGCAGGTTTGATTACTTTGTCTAAAAACTGCCTGTTCATATCCTTTGACCATTTATCAGTTGAGGAATGCTCTTATTTCTAGAAGTTTGACTTAGTTCACTATATATTTGAGAAATGAGATCTTTAGCTGAGAAACCTGCTATGAATTTTTTTTCACACTTTTGATGTCTAGGAATTTCCCTTCATCCCATTTTCTCCTTTCACTCTGTCCATTCTTAAAAATGTTTTGCTTCTGACTTTTATCTTCCCCAATCTGTCTTCCCTTCTATCAGCCTCCCACCCCCTTCTTCTCTTCACTCCTTCCCTTACTACCTTACTGTATGGCAAGATAAATTTCTATAGCCAAGTGAGTGCATATGTTATTTATTTTTTAAGGCAATGCTGATTAGGGTAAGGTTCAAACATTCCCCGTTACCTTCCCTATCTTCCCCTCTAGTGTAAAATTTATTTTTTGCCTCTTTTATGTGAGATAATTTATGCCTTTCTACCTCTCTCCTTCCCTTTCTCCAAGTGCATTCTGCTTTCTCACCCTTTCATTTTACTTTTTTAGATATCAATCAATCATATTTAACTAATATCCTTGTTCTTTGTCTATGTATACTTCTACTAACTGCCCTAATAATGAAAAAAGTTTTTCTTTTCTTTACAAGTATCATCTTTCCATGTAGGAATGTAAACAGTTTAACCATATTAAGTCCCTATGATTTCCCTTTCCTGTTTACCCTCTTATGCTTCTCCTGAGTCTTATACTTGAAAGTCAAATTTTCTATTCAGCTCTGGTCTTTTCATCAGGAATGCTTGAAAGTCCTCTATTTCATTGAATGCCCATTTTACTCCTGAAGGATTATATTTAGTTTTGCTGGGTAGGTGACTCTTGATTGAAATAGTAATTCTTTGGCTTTCCAGATTATCATATCACAAGCCAATCAATTCTTTAATGTAGAAACTGTTAAATGTTGTTTTATACTGACTGTGGCTCCATGATATTTGAACTGTTTCTTTTTGGCTGCTTGTAATATTTTCTCCTTGATCTAGGAGCTCTGGAATTTGGCTATAGGATCCCTTTCCAGTCAGTGATGAGTGGATTCTTTCAATTTCCATTTTACCCTATAGTTCTAGTATTTCTTGATAATTTCTTTAAAATATGATATCTACATTCTTTATCATGGATTTAAGGTAGTCCAATAATTCTGAAATTATCTTTCCTGGATCTATTTTATAGGTCAGTTGTTTTTTTTTTCAATGAGACATTTCACATTTTCTTCTATTTTTCATTTTTATTTTGTTGTTTCTTGATGTATCATAAAGCTTGATGTTTCATTAGCTTCCACTTGTCCAATTCTAATTTTTAAGGAATTATTTTCTTCAGTGGGCTTTGGTACCATCTCTTCCATTTGACCAATTCTTCTTTTTAAGGTGTTCTTTGCTTGAGTGAATTTTTGTATATCTTTGTTTCCCATTTGGCTAATTATGTTTTCCAAGGCATTTTTCTCTTTGTTGAATTTTTGTGCCTCTTTTTCCCATTTGGCCTATTCTATTTTTTAAGGTCTTAATTTCTTCAGTATTTTGGTGCCTCTTTTACCATGTTGTTAACTATTTTTTTATGATTTTCTTGTATCACTCATTTCTCTTCCCAATTTTTCCTCTGCCTCTCTTCTTTGATTTTAAAAATGTTTTTCAAGATAGGTGGAGCCAAAATGGTGCTGTGAAAGTAAGGAACTACTGGATCTCTCTCAAAAATTGTCAGATATGTCTAAAAAAGTGAATCTGAGCAGATTTGAGAGAGATAGAAGCCACTAGCAGGCTGAGAGGGGTAGGAGCCCCAGTCATGCAGAATGGCACCAGACCAAACCAACCAGGAACAGCAGAGGAGTCCAGCCAGAGTGCAGGTCTGGGAGAGTGCTGGGTGAATGAAACACCAGAGCAGGAACAGGCTCAGGGCAGAAATACCAGCTACAGCAGCGATCAATCCCAGGCCTCTCAGCCCAGGACCAGAGTGACTGAGTGCAGAGCTGGTGACCGTGGGAGCAGCTAGCCTGGAGGCCTCCAACCCACAGTCTAAAGGTTTGAAACTCACCTTCTTGAATTTCAGGGAGCCATGATGTGCAGGTAAAATGGCTCACATCTCTCCCTTGAATAAACCAAGAGAATAATACCTCAGGAGAAACAGAGGACCCAGAAGGGGACCTTCAGTAGTGAGAGAAGTGGGGGAGAGGGCCCTTCTTGTGGTGGCAGAAGGAGACTAGTGCAGGAAGACAGGTGTTCCTCAGCAGAACAAGGAGAGTAACTGAGCCCCAGGTGGTGGAGCTAACTAACATCAATGCCAGGGCACCAGAAATGGCTTTGGACAGCCAGGGGAAGTGGCAGACACTAGCACAGAAAAGAACTGCGACTACCAGTCCTGGGGAAGAGGAGAGTCCCAGCAGCCAGACTACCCCTCCCCCACAGTTCACGAAACCAGAGGCTATAGCACATAAAGGTAGATCTCAACACAAGAAACCTGGGACCAAGCACCAGAAGCAGAGATCCACTTCAGAAACCAGGAAGAAAAAAAACACCATGAAAAAGAATGGTGAGAAGCTTTCAAAGAGAATTGATTCATATTATGGAAACAGGGAAAATCAAAATACCAATTCAGAAGAGGACAGCATGGACACTACACCCACATCTGAAACCTCATAAGGGAAAGTGAGCTGGTCTCCAGACTGAAAAGCATTCCTGGAAGAACTCAAGGAGGACTTTAAAAACCAAATTAGGGAGGAAAAAGAAAAAATGGAAAAATGGAAAAAAAAAATCACAGATGAAAACAAATCTTTTAAAAGTAAAATCAGTGAATTGGTTAAGGAGAATCAGAATATAAATGGAGAAAATGTCTCATTGAAAAGCAAAATTAACCAAACAGAAAAAGAGTTAGAGAAGATAAAGGAAGAAAACAAAATATTAAAAATTAGAATGGGGGAGGGGGTGGAGCCAAGATGGCTGCTGGAAAGCAGGGACTAGTGTGAGCTCCCCACCAAGTCCCTCTAAAAACCTATAAAAATGGCTCTGAACCAATTCTAGAACTGCAGAACCCACAAAATAGCATAGGGAAGCAGGACTCTAGTCCAGGACAGCCTGGATGGTCTCTGGGTAAGGTCTATCCTGCACAGAGCTGGGAGCAGAGGGGAGTGGAGCAGAGCCCAGCATGGGAGCTGGGCGGAGCATGCCCTAGCTCCCTGAATCAGTGAAGTGTGGCAGTTACCAGAGTTCTCAACCCACAAACACCAAGGAAAACAGAGTAGGTTAGTGGGAGAAGCTGCTGGGGACTGGGATAGAGTTTGGGGTTCAGTCACCACACCGGGGGCAGCGGAGGTGGGGCAGCTTTAGAACTACAGGTGCAGTTGCTTCTGGCCCCAGGCCCACCTGGTGGGAGGAATTAAGTGGCAAATCAGAGCAGGAGTGAAGAGCCTGCTGAAGATCTAAGTCCAGTCCAGGTTGGGGGTTCTTGGGGAAGGAGAAGTGCTGTTGGGGCAGAGCTGGCAGATGCCCCCAGGCTAGGAACATAGAACTCTTTAGTCTACAAGCAGTCATACCCCACTGAAAAACTCAAGAGTCAAGTGAGTTGGCTGGGAACAAGTCCAGGCAGTGAAAATGCACCCAGATTCAGTCTCATGCTCTGGAATCCTTCTTTGGTGACAAAGAAGACCAAAACATACAGCCAGAGGAAGTCAAC
>JAQQSZ010007011.1:0-13430 GCA_028646595.1 Phalanger gymnotis
TCTGCTCTGTGGGACTAGAAAGCCTAATTCTTTTTGCACAGGATGGCCATTAAAATATCTGAAGACAGCTGTCATATTTCTTCTATGTCTTCTCTTCTTCAGACCAAATGCCCTCAGTTCTTGTCCTATGACATAGGTTCTAATCTATTCATCACTATGGCTTGAAACATTTAGGGAGTGAGATGGTATAGTACAGGGTAGGACTCAGATGAACTCTCCCAATGTTCCCTTTCAAAAGGCACTTCAAATCAAACTTTGGAATGGCAGAGCCAACAAAAGGTCATTTTTCTGGCCTAGGACAACTTAGGAGGTTGGCAAGAAAATTTTGTGACACTAAGGTGGAGGCTGGTCTGGAGCACACAGAGGTAACAGCAGCAGCTTCAGGAGCTCTAAACCCATAGACGGTGAAGGGTCAGAAAACTGGTCACAAAGAAATTACAAGGGACCCTTTCCTGGCACTGTGAATAGCTGGCAATGATTGGTAACTATATTCTCCATAAGCAGTTCTGGGTCACAGTTCCAGAGGAAGAGTAGCATTAAAAGCAGATCACAGACTGGATTGGAAATCAGAATTCAGCAATATGTTGTATACAAGGGACACACTTGGGACAGAAAGACACACACAGAGTTGAAGCGAAGGACTGGGGCAGAGCCTCCAGTATTATGCTTCAGATGAAGTGAAGATGACAGGGGTGACAATCATGATCTCAGACAAAGCAAAAGCAAAAATAGACATAATCAAAAGAGATAATCAGGGAAACTATATTTTGCTAAAAGGTGCCATAAACAAAAAAGTAATATCAAAAAATTTTATAACAAATTTCTCTGATAAAGGTCTTGTTTCTCAAATATATCGGGAACTAAGTCAAATTTATAAAAATAAGAACCATTCCTCAATTGATAAATGATCAAAAGATATGAACAGGAATTCAGAAGAAATCAAAGCTTTCTATAGTCATATTAAAAGTGCTCTAAATCACTATTGATTAGAGAAAGGCAAATTAAAACAACATTGAAGTACCACCTTACATTTATCAGAAATTATGGATTCTGGAAAGGATAAAAGAAAATAGGTACATTACTGAATTGTAGGTGAAGTAGTGAACTGGTCCAACCTATTTGGAGGACAATCTGGAACTATACCTAAAGGGCTATAAAAATGTGCATACCCTTTGACCCATTAATACCACTACTAGGTCTGTTTCCTGAGGAGATCAAAGAAAAAAGGAAAGGACCTATATGTACAAAAATCTTTATAGCATCTCTTTTTTGTGGTGGCAAAGTATTGGAATCAGAGGGGATGTTTATCAGTTGTATAATGACTGAACAAGTTGTGGCATATGGTGGCATATTGTTCTATAAGAAATGATGAGAGATGATTTCAGAAAACAACATGGCAAAACCTATGCAAACTGATGCAAAGTGGGAGTGAGAAGAACCAGGAGATCATTGTGCACAGTAACAGCAACGTTGTAATGATGATCAGCTGTGAAAGACTTGGCTGCTCTGATTAATATAGTAATCTTAGACAGTTCTCAAGGATTCATGATAAAAAATGCTATCTACCTCCAGAGAGAGAAAACTAATGAACTCTGAGTATAAAGTGAAGTATAAGTTTCTTGCTTTGTTATTGTTTTTGTGATGTGGCTAATATGCAAATATGTCTTGCATTATTTCATACACTTAACTGATGTATTATTTGCCTTCTCAATGGGTGGGGAGGGATTAGAGGGTGGGGGAGAATCTGGAACTCCAAAATTAAAAAGAAATGAATGTTAAAATAAATAAATAATAATGTATTTTTAAAAAAAGAAACATTTAGGCAAGGCAGAGACACAGGAAGTCAATAGGTCTATATAAAGGTAGTTTTAAAAACGAGGCAGGTTATGTGTACTACATGGAGGTTAACGTGTTTGTCTGTAAAATGATATAGGGGGTTGGACTCAGTGGCCTCTAAGGTCCTTTCTAACTCAAAATCCATGATCCTATGAACAGAGGAAACTGGAGCTGAGACTGAATTAGTCTGGAATCATGAAAAAGTGGAGTTCTAGGGAATCCAGACTAAGGAAATTTTATTAGTCACTCAGGAGATAATCTATGATCTCATAAATGAATTAGTATACCTCAGGTTGGCTGGGATGGAGACAAGAGCAAACTTCCTGAGATTTTGACAGTCATGAATTATGTTGAAATTCTGGGATGGTATGTGGGGTGTTGAGGAGTTAATATGTTAAGGAATCCTGTTCAACTATGAATAAATATAAAAAGGAATATGTTTGTCCATTTTAATAAAAATTGGCAAAGGATTCACTAATCCACTGCCCCCCAGAAATGTCCCCAATAATACAAGTTCAGAGGAATCTGACACACGTCATTTCCTTCTCATTTTTTCTTTTTACTTGCTTAACATTGGTCTGCTTTTAGATATGACTTTGCCCATTTCAGACTGTTCTGATTACACCAAACCACACATAATACTGTAGAACCTCCAAAATAAGATTCATGTTCATTCAAAAGAGTTTTGCCTAACTATCCACAAAGGAAACACTAGGTGGATAAAAAATGACTGTTGTCTGGATTATGATATTATATGCATATGCATTGGATGGCACTATCTGCATATGTATGAAAAGGTGCATCTTATTCAGACTGCATCTATATCTTGTAAAGGGTACTCAATGTACTCATTTGTACCTTATCAATAAAATAAGCGAGATGATGAGTGGTTCATTTGTACACCAAAAGGCCAAGAATACTGGTATGTAGCTGGCAGAGATGATGACCTTATTTCCATGGCATTGATTGACTCTATACATTTTATTCCTCTCTTGGATTCAGAGGACCCCACAAAGAGGTAATGAGGAGGATTTGGAATGCACCAGACAAGTGATCATCATTTTCTAGTCATTTCATAAGCCATATTGGAGAAAAATTCTGTCAGTCCCTCCAGAAGAGCTTGAGCTTGGAGAGCTGTGTGACAAAAACTATCCATATCTGGGTCATATGAGACCATGCCTGGAGTTAACTAAGGAATAGCTGGTGAGTAGCAAAAAAATTTGTCAACTCTATTTCTGTGTGGGCTGACACTTCTCATCTTCACTGAAATCTTCATTGAATTGATACTTGATAATATTTATATAGCTTCAAGTTCACTGAAACTTAATGGTATCAATAGAAAAATGAACACCCGGACTTCGAGATGTTTGGACCCAGAGAATATCATTGGTATATCAACAATGATTGGAACCAGTTCCAGTCTGTTCAAGAACCTAGCAGGATAACTTGCAGACAAATTGGGACCCAATACCTACACACTTTGACCATCCACCCAGCCTGTGCAAAGGCATATAGAGAGGCAAGTAGTTGCAGTGAATATCAAGAGCGCTGATGTTTCAACCCACAAATGGATCCCAAGATGCTTCAAGAGTAAAAGGATTTAGTTGAGGCAAAAGTTTGGCAAGAGGACAAGTGTGTTTATACTACATGGGGCGGGGTGGGGGGAAAGGGGAGCTGGAGGAGGTTGATGTGAGATATGCCCAAGGAGCTCACTGACTTGAACAAACAAGGACATTTACTCCCTCTGTGATGGAGGAATAACTTCAGGAACCACCTCAAAATTGTATTTGTCAATGACATCTTCACAGAATCCAGTAGCCTATATGCATCACTATATTACTGGTACTGGAGAAGAAGGCAAAGATAGAAATATGAGCTTAAATGGACCAGAACACTATGCCAAGAGTGGACTGCCTACTAGGTAGTCAGTCACTGGTTTTCAGCAATAAATTTATGCAGTGGCTACCTCTAGATTCCTATGATGGAGGAATACAAGGAGATGTTTTCCATCCTCCCAAATAGATCTTACCAGTTTGAGCATCTGCTCCAAGGCGTCTTAAGATCATCTGCCAAAACTTAGGGGTAACGTAGTCAGAAACAGAAAATACCTGCAAGTGGTGACCTTGATGACATTATCATCTTTGAGGTGACCTTGGAAGAACATGAGGAAAGACAGATGAAGTTATTGGTTTGGCAAGTAAAAAATGGCCTGAAGCTTTCAATTGACAAATGATAATTTTATATATCTCAACAAGTGCCATAGTCCATAGAAGATAAAAGTTCTGATATGGATGTGTCTGCAAAACCTTCTGGATGTAAGCACTTTTCTAGAATTTGTTGGTTATTATTCCAAGTTTGTTAAGAACCAGGTTTCTGTTGCTAAACCACTGAAAGAACTTACTCCTACCTAAATGATTGAAGAGAACAAAAAAGACTAATTTGTCTTAAAATTCATGAAGTCCATTGCAAAGGCAGATGTGAACCAGCTTTCAAAGTCTTTGTAGACTGCTTTATACTCGGGATTATGCAGATCCAAACAAACCTTTTGTCCTGAATATAGAAGCCAAATTAGAGGGCTTGTGAGTAGTTTGGTACTGAGAGATAAACCAGAAACCAGTTGCATTTGCCAGCAGAGGGCTAAGTGACAGAGAGGCTCATTACCCCACATACAACCTGGAGTTCTTGGCTTTGAAAGTGAGTTGTAACTGAGACATTCAAAAATTGTGTGGAGCAAAGTTGCAAGTGTGGACTAACAATAATTCATTGACATTCTGACAAGTACCAAGTAAGAGTCTGCTTGACAGAGATGAGTACAAACCATTTACATATTTAGCATGTATTTCTGGCCAAGGAAGCCTAATGTAGGTTCATATGTCTTGTCCCAAAGATCATTTGACATCAGAGCTACACATATACACAAAAGAGGAGAGAAGACTCCATGGGACACACAAGGACCTGGCCTCACAGCCGAGATTTAGAATTTCCACCACTTACGGCTTCATCGTATGCAAGAGGAGGATAATGATTGCTTTACTAAACATGCTACAGAGTTGCTGTGTGGATCAAATGAAACAAAATACATGAAAATAATTAGTAACTCTAAAGCAATATAAATATGATTAGCTATCAATGCCGTGAAGTAGAGCTTTGATGAAAAGTGTCAGATTACACAGAGATAACTTTAACAAACTTTATTGCTACTCATAAGAGAGAAGAGGGAACCTCCGCTAACAAGGACAGTCTCAGTCTGTAGCCTCCATGTTCTCAGTTGGGAGCACACAGAAAAGGGGATCCATGCACTAGCTGAAGGCTCCAAGTCTTTTTAGGGCTCAGACATCTATCATTTGAGACAAAGAGACAGTATGACATCAATAGGCGATTGCTTACATTTTGTTATTTATAACACCAGCAAAGTGAGGGTATTTTCTAAATTACTTAATATGGAGTGAGGAATGAAGAGCAGAAAAGTAGGGAACTAGTTTCTAGTTCACCCTAATTGTGCTGATCATGCAAGAGTTTGAAAAAGTAGGATCTGGATCTATACTAACCAAACCCATTTTCACAGATCATTATGACCTGGAAAAGGGTCAACAGAGAAAAGAAAAGGGAAATTTTGCTAACAATCTGCACTCCTATTCCTGTGGCATGATCATCATCATCATTTCAGACCCTCTCGCAAAATATTTTGTTAATTATGAACTAGTGTAAAATTTACTTAATTAATACTTGTCACTTCTCTACTTAATGGTTCTATGACCTCCTCAATATTGGCACAACTTCCAATGATACAGATCCTCTTCATCCTATGCAACTCTTGTGTGTGTCCCTATAAATCCTTCACAGAATGTCCACTCATCGTGCTGTCTTGGTATGTGGACACCAATGGAGCACAAAGATTGTCCATTGGTTATCCTTTGCTTTCACTGCTTGATTTACCTACTTCCTTTCCCAGATCCACATCTCTTTGATATATTTTACATAGCTTTTTGTGCAATTGAACACTGATACTGCTAGTAAACTACATGACCATTAACAATGATCTTGTTTAAGTATAAATAGTTAGAGAAGGAAAGTTAGCCTCTAAGAGAAGAGATTTTCCCAGTTTACTTCAGAGAAAGACTGAGCCTATTAGAGAAACTATCTTCTACTCATTCATTGAGATTATTCTGGACTATATCTGGTGGACTGCTTTTCAACTTGGTAAGAGATAATTAATAAAGAAATGATCCAATAGTAGAGAGAGGGTGAGGTTGATGTGGTGGTCCTTGAATTCACCTGAGAAGTATCACTCACATTACTCATACTTAACTGTATAAGTATTATGATCCCCACTTTACAGATGAAGAAAGGCTCAGAAAGGTTAATTGACTGCAAGGTTGAACAGTGAATAAGCCCTGGAAGAGGTACTTAAACCCAAGGCTTCTGACCTTTCCACTACACCATGAAGTGAAGAGTTTGGAGAACATTTCTCAAGAGCAAGTTTTGCTTGGGAGCTGGGGGATGGGACAAGACTGACTCTGACGATGTCAGAAGGGAAAACACTGAGTCAGGCAAAGCCGACAGAAGAGAGAGCCTAAGGCAAGGGATCCAAAACAAATTGCCTACCTCACAATTTTGCTGAGGGTCCCCATCCCTGCAGCCTCCTCTTCATTTTCTTTACCTTTTCTCTCCCTTTTTTTAAATTGCAAGTCCATCAGGGTTAAGTGACTTGCCCAGAGTCACAAGTTAGTAAGTGGCAAGTGTCTGAGGTCAAATTTGAACTCAGATCCTCCTGATTGCAGAGCCAGTGTTCTATCCACTGCCCCATGTAGCTGCCCCAAAAAGTCTTACCCATAAGTATTCTTTTTTTAAAATTATCTTCACCCTTTCTCATAGGGCTGACTCTAAAGGCCAATTTCCTGGTGGGGGGCAGGTTTGGTGGCCCTAAATAGCAAGAACACTTTTGTTGGCTTTAGAATTCCTCCAGAGAAATATTTTAAAATCCAGCAGCCTGCAATGTGAGTGGTAATTATGAAACCATAACTAAAAGGACTGAACTCTGCCACTATGGCAAACAACAGTAAAGGCGGGAAAATGATTTTGCTTCCCTCTTATTAGCCTCTGAAATTTTCCAGTATTATCTTGCAAGGAGAGCTACTGCCTTAGATGAATGGGGAGAGCTTGGCAAGACATTAATCATGTCACTTTCAATCCTGAACAAAGTCATGTATAGTTGGTCAAAAATTTGGAGCAGGGGGAGAAAACTATTGTAAAAGGAAAATCAAATTACTACCCAGAGTGACATTCATGTATTATTAATAAAAATGCAAAATGAATTCTCAGTAATAATAAAAAAGGGTCCTGAAATATATAGGGCTTCAGACTGTTAGTAAACCTGCATCCACTTCTCTTACTCTGTCAGCTCCCCTTCTGTCCTGCTTTTTGGAGCACAGGGAATTTGAGTGGGTCATGGTGACCAACAAAACCTCAGGAGCAAAGGGGTTTCATAGTCACAGTCAGGGAGAGGCCACTCAAGGCAATAATTGGTGCCAGGCTGCTCCTTCCTAACCCAGGTGCTGATTCCGCACACCTTGCTTCATAATGGGCAAGCTGTGGCCATAAAGAGTCAGAGACCCCTATACTGACAATTGCTGAAACCCAAACCAATTCTAGCTGTGGCAGTTACTGTCTTCTCCTGAATTTACTTGGATCTCAAGTACATTTACTGTGCTATGCATTCCTCTAAATTAGATTCTTAACTAGAGGTCCATGGATAGATTTTGGGGGATCCACAAAATTGGATGGGGAAAAATATATCATTATTTTCACTAAACTCTAATTGAAATATAAAATTTCCTTCAACGATTTAAAAGCATTATTCTGAGGAGAGGTTCCTAGGCTTCACCAGACTGCCAAAGGGGTGTATGATACAAAAGTTAATTCCTACTTCTAAAATTCTTGCCTCTTCATCTAAAGACCGGCTCTACTGGCTGTGTGAGTGTAGCATTAAGTGGGCTCTCAAAGAAGAAAAAGTGGTGGTGGGGAAAGTAAATAAACTCAAACTACACCAGAATTCTTAGATTGGAGCAGACTGGCATAGTATGTGCTTGGTAAAATTTGTGTTGACATCCTTGTCATATAAAGGCTTTGAATTTCTCTCAACTTAACTATTGGCTGCAGTTCTCCCTCCCCCTATTTTCTTCTAGTCTCCATTCTGTTCAGATCATGCAAAAAGGAGAGAGAGAGAGAGAGAGAGAGAGAGAGAGAGAGAGAGAGAGAGAGAGGAATTAAATTATTTACTTTTTCTCGCAGAATACATCTCCTTCTTTCTTTTTTTCTGTTCTCATCTCCCACCCTAGCTTCCCACTGGGCACTGCCTATAGCCTCTAAGCAACACCTCTGTCTTCTTTTGTTCTAATATCACTCCCCCCAATAGCTAGCAGTAACCAACAAGTCTCTTCCCTTCACAGATGTTAACAGCTCCCTTTTACCTTCTTCGCACCTTTCACTCCACCATTTTCCTTACTTGGCAAATTTCCTGCAGAAATACCTTTCCCTTACCACCTGTCCTGCCTCTACACAATACCATCCCCAATCCCTTTGAAAATCAACTGGGAAGAAAGAAAGACAATTTAGCAATCTCTCACACCTCCCCAAACACTCTCTGGGTATCAGAAGTATTGTATTCAATGCTTGAATTCTCTGTCTAAATTAGATCATAAACTCTATGGGATGGAGACCTAGCCTTATTCTGTCTCACACCACCAGGAATACACTTTTAGTGTTCAATAAATGATAGAGGAGAGTAACGATCTCCTTTGTCTCTTTTTGGCTCACTCATCTTGCCCCTACACCCATTCCCTCTCTTGTTAGTCATCCCTTTGGGAATGGACATGATCTGATTTGGAAACTCAGAAACAAGGTTATTTTATTTCCCTTCCCTCTTTATTGAAAAGTAAATAAAAATCTTCTCTTTCCTTCCCCTCTGTCCTCCTCTTTTTCCCTCTCTTTTCTCCTCTCATTCTCTCTCTGCCTTTTTTCCTCTTCTCTCTTTTCTTTGTCAAAAGACTGCTATTCTACAAGCTCACGATGCTGATATGAGATTTTCCTGAGTCTACCAGGGGCACTAGTCTGTCATTGGCCAGGGTGGATAAATTTCTTCATGGAATCTCTGAAAAATCATATGAAATGTTAGAACTTGGATCTTAAAGATTATCTTGTTTAATCCTCTCATTTTACAGATGAGTTAATGAGTCACTCGGTTAAATTGAAGAGTTGTTTCTGTTTGGTTCAATTCAACAAGCGTTAAATACCAAAAGAGAGAGATAGAGACAGACAGAGACAGAGAGGGGAGAGAGAGAAGAAAGACAGGCAGAAAGAAGAGAGAGACAAAGAGATGAAACAGAAAGAAAAGGAGAGGAGAGAGGGAAGTAGGGAGGGAGAGAGGAAGAGAGAGAGAGAGAGAGAGAGAGAGAGAGAGAGAGAGAGAGAGAGAGATTGAGAGAGAGAGAGATTGAGAGAGAGAGAGAGATCTTGCTCTCGAGAAGCTTAATTCTACTGGTGCGGAGGAGTCAACACATATACACATGTATCCCAGGCTATACATATAAGCAAATACAAAATATATTTCACTTGTGGCCTAAGGATTTTGAGCTCACACAGATCAGGTTTGAACCTGGGGCCTAACCCCAAAGGGTTAGTTTCTTTCGTAGACTCCTACCCACCACCCCAGAGTAAAAACAACAACAAGGAAATCTCCAAAACAAACTCAGCTATGGCTTATGTCTAAGTCTCCTTTGACAGTAAAAGTCTCCCCCGACTCCCCTATATGTACTCAATGTATAATATCGATATTAGGCATAGGACAGCCCTTATTCACCTGCCACAAATAAAGGTTCATGTCCTATAATCTCAGCAAGTTTGGATGGTTTAGCAAAACTGACAGAAGTTCTCCTATTACATATATACAAAGTAGTTTGGGAGTGGAGAATACTAACCAGAAGAACCATAAAAGACTTCTTGTAGGTAAAATAAGCCTCTTTGTTTAAATATATAGACAGGCACATAGATAAACAGACTAGATGTTGGAGATAGATGATGGGTAGAACTAGATTTTAGATAGACATAGGTAGATATAGAAAACAGACTGATAAGACACATAGAAATTTTAGATGTATGGATTGTTATTGTTGTTTGTCATTGGTTTTTGAAGAGGACCAATGACATCATGGGGTAATGTCTTGATCTGTGTGTGAACTGGATTTAAGTGAGGCAGAGTTGCACAAAATTGTTAGCCTCACTCTCTCTTCCACAGTCACTGAAGCCCACAGGTGAGACAAAAGTCAAGATGACTGGTGATAGCCTGGGATGCAGTGAGTGACCTTGGCATCTTTGCTGCCTGACCAAGCTCTAAGCACTCCACAGCTTCTGCTTCAGCCACTTTCATGGTCATTGGAGCAAATTGTTCTCATCCACCCATTCCACTAAAGGAAGTCTTCACATACAGAGGCATGGTGTGTAGACAGAGCATTTTGTTCGAGGTTTACCGTGTACCAGGAAAATTGTAAAAACTATAAATACAAGTACAAGCAAAACAGTCCCTGCCCTCCAGTAACTTAGGTTTCTTTTGGGGAAAGACAATGTATAATGGACACTAGAAGGGGTGGTGAGATGGTGAAAGGATACCTGTGCAGTGGGATGGGAAGGAGACGACAGGAAGTAGCAGGCATGGAAGTCCAGTTCTCAGCAAGATAAAGCAAAGGGCTCACCTATCAGAGCTTGGGGCAGCCAGAGGCACAGTTCAAGATTCTGAATGAGGCCATGGTGAGAAAAATGCAGATATGTTCCATCAAGTTGATTAATTAAGTAAATTTTCCAGTCTCACCCAGCTCTGTGCAGAAAGAAAATTAGATCCCAGGCTTCTTGATTCCCCATTTGGTGGTCTTTCCACTACACCACATCATTGCCAACACCAAAAAACTCTCACTTGATGCTACCCTTTTATGAATAAATCCCTAAAAAAAGCAGTCTAAATACGAATTGCCTCCACTTTTTTCCTGGCATTCACATCTCAAGCCTTCTAATCTGGCTTCAGACTTTATCAATCAACTGAAACTGCTTTCTCCAAAGTTGCCTATTGATCTCTTAATTTCCAAATTCAATGACCTCTCTCAGTCCTAATAGTTCTTAACCTCTGCTGCATTTGACACTGTCAACAATCCTCTCTTCCTGCAGACTCTCTCCTTAGAGTTTTTCTAACTGTTCTCTTTTGGTTCTCTTCCTCCCTGTGTGTTTGCTCTTTCTCAGCCTCCTTTGTAGGATCATCAACCATTTCCTCTCTCCTAACCATGGCCACATCCTTGGCCTTTTTTTCTTCTCTCAACCCTCTTTCTGTGATTTCAGCAGCACCTATGGTTTCAATTACTATGACTTTACAGATGTCAAGCCATCACAATATCTTGCCCTGGTCTCTCTCCTCAGCTGCAGTCCTGCATCACCAACTTCTAGACATTTACTTCTGTAAGTCCCATAGACATTTTGACTCAACATGTCCAAAATTGGACTCATTATTTTTCTTCAAACCCACCCTTCTTTGCAAATCCTCCATTTTGCTCTTTGGCCCATTAATGTTGACATGTTGACATGTCCCTTAAGGGTTGGACAGTTATTGTGAAGTGACCCTGAGGAATCCTCTGTTGAGATTTCAACCATATCAGTATTGAGCTCAGTCTCCTTGAAAAGAAGAAAAAAAGACTCTGAGTGGACAAGTGATGGGGAAATCAAAAAGAACTTGCACCTGTTTGCACAATCTGTAGTCATGTACAAAACATGTTCATAGGCATTACCTTGGGTTTTCATTACAAAATGAGGTCTGTGTATGCTTACTTTCCCATCAATGTTGTTATTCAAGAGAATGACTAGCTTGTCAAAATCAGAATTTTCTTGGGTGAAAAATATAACTGAAGAGTGTGAATGAGACCAGGTGTTGCTTGTGCTGTTTCTCAAGCCCAAAAAGATGAGTTAATTCTTGAAGGAAATGACATCAAACTTGTATCCCCACCACAGTCAAAAACGGATATCAGAAAATTTTTGGTTGGCATCTATGTTTCTGAGAAAGGCATGGTGCAACAAGTTCATGAATAAGTTGGAAAAGATGTCAAAGGCTGTGTCCTGAGGAGTCCACACTTATTCAGATGTCAAAATAAAAATACTTTGTCAAAAAAAGAAAGAAAATTCTCTTTCTCTTGTGGTTACCCCCATCCTTCTAGTTACCAAGATTCATGACCTCGGGTTAATCCTCTACTCTTCAGTCTCCCTTATTTCCCAGAGCCACTCATTTGCCAAGTTATTGATTCTATCTCCATAATATTTCTCAAAAACGTCCCTTTCTCTTCAAAAACACAAGTGAGCTGCACTTACACAATGCCAGGCACATAGTAAGCATTTAATAAATGTTTATGGATTTGATTGATTATAGATTGATAGGTCAGATCACAAACCCATCTTGCTTGGACTATTGCAACAGCATCCTAATTGATCTCACTTTCTCAAGCCTTTCCCTTCTCTAATCACTGCTCTATTCAATGGTCAAAATGATATTCTTAAAGCACACATTTAACTACACTGCTCCTCTATTCAAGAAGCTTAAGTGGCTCCGTTTCTCCTAAGCTCCAAAACGTCCTCCTCTGTTTGGCATTGAAAGCCATCAGCCATTTGGCTCCATCCTACCTTTCCATCCCGACTGCACTTTACCTCTTTCATGCACTCCATAATCCAACCAATCAGCTTACTGCTTTATCTCACACTGAGCATTCCATCTCCTGGTTCTTTGCATACTTTGTCCTTCATGGCTTGAATGCACTTGATCCTCACCTACCCTGCCGAGAACACCTAGCCTTCTTCATAGGTAAGCTCAAATGCTGTCTCCCACATTGGCCTTTTCTAGATCCTTGCTGCTAGTCCCTCCATGTGCCGCACCCCATGAAATTACCTTATGTGGTTGCAAACATTTTGTACCTGTTTATAAATGAAAATGACGTTTCCTTCAGATAGAATACAAGCTGCTTGGGGGTGGAGCCAAGATGGCTGCTGGAAAGCAGGGACTTGCTTAAGCTCTGCCCCACCCCGCCCACCAGGTCCCTCCAAACACCTATAAAAATGGCTCTGAACAAATTTTAGAGCTGCAGAACCACAGAATAGCAAAGGGAAGCAGGGCTCCAGCTCAGGACAGCCTGGATGGTTGCTGGGAAAGGTCTATCGCACAGAGCTGGGAGTAGAGCAGAGCAGAGCCCAGCGTGGGATTGGGAGCTGGGCAGAACAGGCCATAGCACCCTGAATCAGTGAACTGTGGCAGTTACCAGTCTTCTCAACCCACAAATGCCAAAGACAACAGAGAAGGTTAGTGGGAAAAGCTTCTGGGACAGAGTGAAAGGAGTTGGTGGTGGGCCACTGCCCCAGGGGCAGTGGAGGTGGTGCAGCTTCCAGAGCTACAGCTGCAGTTGCCTCCAGCCCCAGGCCTACCTGGTGGGAGGAATTACATGATGGATTAGAGGTGGAGTGCAAAGCCTGCTTTGCCCTGCCTGGATCTGGGCCACAATCCTGGTTGGCGGTTCTTG
>JAQQSZ010007012.1:0-13430 GCA_028646595.1 Phalanger gymnotis
GCTGCTAATTAATTGATTGAACCAAGTATTTGAAGAGTTTCAAAGAACTGTCATTAAGGAACCCTTTTCAAAACAGGCAGGAGGAGAATCTATAAAGAATAAAGCAACAATCTCAACCTTGGTCACTGGCAAAATTCTAGAACCTCTCATCAAAGGGGTAATGAGTGAAGATCTGGAAAAGGAAATAGTGAACACAAAATGTTTTCATGGCTTAAGATTATACCAGGCTAACCTTGTCCCCTTTTCTGAGTGAGTAGGCATTGTTTCAACAATTTGGCTAGCAGCCATTGTGGGGGTAAAAGACCAACACAAGTCCAACAACAAGAACCCTGCCAAAGCCCAGGTTCTTTTGATCTGCTTTACTAAGGAAAACAACATTAAGGGGTTAACAAGCTTACTTTAATTCAGCATACAAATACCATTCACTTAGTTCAGGGGAAAAAGCCAGCACCCTGAACTTTGGAACAAATACAAATTACAAACATCGACAGACAGCCCAAATACAATTCATAGTTACCAACATCTAGGTTCAGCCCGGGAGCTCATAACAAGGGCTGGCCCAGAGTCACTCAAGCCACCATGATTGTAGGTAAGAGCTCTGAAAAAGAGAAAGCCAACCCCTGGTTTACATCTTTTTCAGGGTCAAGGGTGAGTCACACATGCAACTCACCCACATGACCTAAAATCATCACAAAGAGGGGACTCAAACCCACGTGGTCTAAAAGTCTCTGATGTCCCAAACATGCCACTCAAACTCATGTGTAAACTAGGTCCTCCCCTGAGGCAAGGAGGTCACCAAGGACTCCTAATCTAATCAAAGAAACAAAGGGCAAACTCTTCAAAGGCACTTGGTTGAACTGAGTGCTAAGAGCCCATTTTATTTGCGAACACAGGCATTTGGATCATCAAATCAGGGGAATACTGTAGATAGAAAATACTTCTATTTTAAGAAGGTTTTAACAAAATTTCTCATGCTATCTATGCTAATAAACTGGAAACAGTACTAGAGTTAGATACATCTGGAAGTGATTGGATGACTAGATTTGAAAAATAATTGCTAATGAGATGATATCATCCAGAAAGTAGATTTCTAGTGGAATATCCCAGAGATCTAACTTTGGCCCTGTGGGTGTGTGTTGGAACATTAAAATAAGTGGCTTAGATATGGGTAAAGGCAACAAACTCAACAAATGTGCAGATTACTCAAACATGGGAGGGAAAGTGAATATACTACATGATGTCTCGATCAAGTTTGTCACTATCCCACAAAATATCAATTGACCCAGAGATTAAGATGAAATTTCAAAAGGATCAGTCTTGTCTTGCACTTAATTTAAACTGAATCTGAAATTTGAGATGGCAAAGGTGGCACTGGATAGCAGGTTATCAGAGAAGATCCAGTATAGCCATTAAAGTCAATGCAGTCTTAAGCTCCATCAAGAAAATAGTTTATAGAAAGAGGAAGGAGATAGTTCTGCAGTACTCTGCCAGCTCAGAGCACTGATGGGGTCTTATGTTTAGTTTTGGGTGACACATTTAAAGAAAGTTTCTGATAAACTTGGGAGACTTCAAGCCATTTGGGAATTAGTTGAAAACACTGTGGGAATTGAACCGAAGAAAGAGAAGAAAGTCGGGATGGAACAGCTGTCTTTAAGGCCCCAGGAGCCCTTTCATGGTTCCTCCTCCCCAGGTGCCTCGAAGGGTTTCTTCTTTGACTCTGTAGTTATCTTGTATTTTGGATGTATTTCTTTTGTCTCCTCCACTGGAATGTAAGCTTCTTGAGGGCAGTTACTGTTTTCTATCTCCAGTGCTTAGGCCAGTGCTTGGTATACTATGCTAAGTGTAATAAGTACGTGATAAATCTTATTGGTTGATTTATTGATTCATTTATACATTTAAAGGGGTCATCCTGTAGAATAGAGATTGCAATTGCTGTGTTGAAATCCAAAGAATAGCACATAGACTTATGTTTGGAAAGTGCAAGGAGGTAGATTTGGCCTGAGTTGAGGGGAAGAAAAACCTTCTTAATCAGAACTACCTGAAAAACAGAATGTCTTTCCTGCTAAGGTGGTGAGGTTTCTCCATCAATGCATGTACACACTGAGGTTGGATGAACTCTTGGCAAGTATGAGAGAGTGGTTTCATGAATAAGATAGGCCATTGCAGTCATCTTGACTTTTGTCCTGCCACTGGAGTTATCTGACTCCATAAGAGAATATGAGGTTGATGACTTGAGCACCTGTGCCTCACTTAAAGCCATTTCGCTTGAGAGTCAAGACATCACTCCATGATGTCATCAGTCCTCTTTGAAACTAAAAACAAACATCATTTATTACATAGTGTTTGAACTAGGTTACATATGAGGTCCTTTTTACTTTGATGACTCAGTGAACTTTATACCGTTTAGGCTTGGGAATGAATTTTAAAGAATCACTTGAAATAACTAGAATTTGACAAGACTTCTAGGCATGATGCATTTGTGGCATCTTGAGAAAAAAATGGAAGGTAGTCTTACATTTAATGTATGCAAGTCTCCCAATGTGTTTGTGACTGTCACTAGACTCAGTGCAATAGAGGATTCAGTTAAGAAAGAGTATCTGAGGAGTAAGTCTATTAAGACACTGCCTGTGAAACAACAGCAATAAGTATCATTTATATACTGCTTTACAGTTTCCAAAACACTTTACATGTTAACTCCTTTGATCATTTTCTAATCAGAGCACCCCTGGGATGCAGGTGTTAATTATCCTCATTTTGCAGATAAGGAAACTGAGCCTGAGAGGTTAAGTGACTTGCCTAGGGTCACAGAGCTAGTGAGGGTCTGATGTAGGATTTTAATTTGGATTTTCCTGACTCCAGATTAGTGTATTCACTGCCACCATACACTTTTCATAGCTAAGCCTGAGAGGATTTGGAAGTCATTCCTCTGAGAAACAATCTATTGGAAACTTTCTTCAAATTGTTTTTCCAGAAGAATCTGATTCTTATGTTCTAGCCTGAAATTGTGTATCTTTTTATAGAATTCTTTAGAGGTGACCATATGTTTGAGCTTAAACTGTAACAGCATGTGGAATGGGAACATAGATTTAGAGCTGGGGTTCATCTATTCCAATTCCTGCTTAATTTACAGATTAGGAAACTGAGTCCTAAAGAAGTTGATTGATTTTCCAAGGTTATACAGAAAGTAAATAACAGAAGTAGAGTTTGCACCCTCAGAGTCCAAAGTTAACTACACTTCATTAAAAAAAATCACGGGGGTGGGGTGGTGTCTTACCAAGGAGCAAAATTCCAGGAGGATTGTTGAACATTTCCTGTCATTAAGAATGCTAATTTCACTTGTAGCAGTAAGAGTCTGCTTTTGATTAAGACCTGTAACCCTAGAAATGTAGAAAGGTGAATTCTATTAGAACTAAATTAGCATTGTAAAGCTCCCCAAATCCAGTTCTGAAGCTTTAGTAATGGCCTTGTCATTGGTCATCATCATCATTTACTTTGTGCTGGGACTGTGCTAAGCCCTGGAGAAACAAAGAAAGGCAAAGTCAGTCACTGCCTTTCTTGGTCTCATCGCTCTTCTCCTTTGCTTACTGTACATTCTCACACACCCAGCTGTTTTTATACAGAGGTCACTGAATCACAGAGAATCTGAGGGGAAAGCACCTCCATGGCCATCTGGTCCACCTATATTTCACAGGGATCTGCACTATCTCAAACTTGTTAAGTGGTCATATAAGCATCTTGAAAACCCACTGAGGGAATCCACTACCCCCTAGATAGCCCATGCCACTTCTGGATAGCTCTCATGATGAGGAATTAATTTTTCCCTTTTACATGAAGACTACACTTGCTCCATTTTGCCACAAATTACATCCATTATTCCTGGCTTTTCCCTCTCAAGCTACAAGAATAAATTTAATCCCCTTTAAACAAACTAATAAGTCCAGGGAAAATTTCTTTGCTTGAGATTTGTATGATGACCTGGCTTTTAATTCTGGTTTAGCTAATGACTATCAGAATGACCTTGGACTAGTTACTTGAATTGTCCTTGGTTTTTCAACCTGTAAAATGGAAATGATGCTCATTTCTATTTAGCTAAGACCTATGTATTTCCTCACATAGACTGATGTTTTCTACTATGAAATCTGTGAAGTACTAAGTGCCTTGGAATAAACAGCAAAATTAGGGATGTTTTCATTCTTGTATCTCTCTGGCTCATTGACTCTCATCATAAAAATAGATAATTTTCCCTCTTACTTATATGACTTAATTTATCCTTCACCAGCTTATTGTCCTTGTGACTCAGTGCTTTAATTCATTCCTAGTTCAGTGTCCTCATACCACTGTACTTACCCTTCATGCCAGAGACTATCTAGTGTCTTCTACTGTTTCACCTAGCAAAGCTGTTTATTTGAAAGAGACCATAAAACAGTCTCTTTGGTCCAGAATTTAGAATAAAAAAATAGAAAGTGCTGCTTTAAAATTTTCTACTGTATTGTTCAAGAATTTAAATTGATTATATGATTTTTGCAACCAATTGGGTCATAAAAGTTCCATTTGGAAAGAGCCCTTGTATGTATTTCAGGTGGAAATGAATTTCCCAGCTAATTTTTATCACATCCCCAAATAGCAGTGGATGGTAGAAGTACAGTCACAACTGTAAATGGGACTGTCTTGGTAAGATTGCATTGAAAATGGGAACCTTTGCTGAATGATAGAAGGAGAGAGTTGTTTACCTGGATTTGCTCAAACTGATTTGAGTTCTTTATAGAATGAAAACCAGCTGCTTGTGTTTAATGTCATTGACAGGATCACAAGTCCCTTAATAAATCAGAGAGCCCCACTTAACCAAATTTCAAGATGCATTATAGTGTCTACTATATATTTGTTAGTCAGGGAAACTCAAGGAAGGTCTAAGTCTGATTGCTTTCTTTGATTCCTACCCTGTCCTTCCCTCTCTCATCCAATTAATATCAATGTCCTGTCAACATATCCTTTGTGTCACTCACTCATCTATCTTTTACCCTGCAACCTCCAGGAATATTTTCTTTCCAGCGTCATAAGCTAGCAACATTTCTTCCATAAGACAAAGTGAAATACTAAGAGAGAAACTATTCAAATGATTTAAAAGACACCATTTAAATTCTATTAGATTTTTTTTTGAAATAAAAGGAAATGGAGTTAAGTGAGAATAAGATGTAAACCTTCCTGCAGTGTTTGATTGCTAATGAATAGGAAGGATTAATCTCAGCATCCAATGGGAGAAAAAATGGAGAACGCTTTTTCATTAAATCAACTAAATGATTAAATGAGTTAGTCAGAAGAAACCATTTAAATTTTCTGCATGTGAAATGTATGGCTGCTAACGAATAAATTCCAGGCACCTTTCTAAGTGAGTTTGGGCCATAAAAAATGCGCATTACAAAGATGCCTGATATTTTGCTCTTTATAGATAGTCAATATTTTAAATATGGTGACATTAATTGTGCAGAATGAAATGCCCCACTATCTGAGTTAAAAAAAAAAAGTTGGCGTAGAGTTCAGTGTCCCTAATGGATCTTCAGCACTATTCCAAAATGACTGATTGTTGTCGCCACCATTTTAGCAGCTTTCAGAGCTGTTATATTTTTAATTAAATTGGCTGTGAATTTCCTAAGTGGCAAAGGTTGATAAACTAGCACTCAGTGCAGCATTATTATTCCTCTTAGCACGGCTGTCATCATCGGTTCATTTCTGTGCAGAATTTCTGAAACATCTCATAAGTCTTTTGGAGTCGCAGACATTGATCTGCAAGATTATTTGCTGTTCAGAGGCAGGGGAAAAAAAAAAAAGGTTACTCCTAAGAAAAGAATGTGGTGCAGAGACATAACTGAACAGATATCAGAGGAGATCTGGTTTGGTAATCACATCATCAGCTTGTCCCCATAGCCTTCAGTCATTAATAATGGATCATTAAAGAAGTCAGCCAGTCTTGATATAGTCAGTTCACTGATTCTTTCAACTCAAGGATGTGAAGGGCAGGTTTTCACTGAGGGCACTTGAACTTATCTTTCAGCTGATTAAAATAGCCATAGAAATGGTCCCCTCAAGGCATTTGGTTAGCAGAGCCATAACTAGGAATTTTGTATCAGGGTCATATACTATGAACTACACCCAGAGTAAGATCTATGAAGTTGCCCCAAATAGGAAACTTCCCCTTTGTGGAGAGACAAAGATCCCCGGGGGGTACTGTGTTAGGTAGTGAGGACTAGGGCTTGGTAGAAAAGGAGTTAATCCAAGTCTGCCATTGGGTGGCTTCTGATTTTAACTAACTTTTCCTGCTAAGTAGGTGCTAAACCATTATTTTTATGCTTCTGAAAGACCCTCAAGTATTGTCAATGCCTCTAAATTAAGCAACCTGTGGCAAAGTCTAGGTAACTCAATCCTAGTTATGGTTCTGCTAGTCAGATGCACTCATATTCTTTGTGGTCTAAAAATAATAGAGTAACACAAATGACATCTTTAATGGAGAGAGAGAGAGAGAGAGTGTGTGTATGCATATGTGTGTGTGTGAGAGAGAGAGACAGATACAGAGACAGAGAGAGACACAAATAGACAGAAACAGAGACAGAGACAGAGAGATAGAGAGAGGGACAGAGAGAGGATCAGAGGGAAAGAGGGAGAAAGAGGGAGAGGAAGAGAGAGAAGAGGAGAGGGAGAGAGGTAGAAGGAAGGAGGGACAGGGGAGATGATGAGGGAGAGAGAGAGAAATTATATATATATTCCCTTTAAACCTGCTCTTCTCTTGACTTCACTGCTTGTGGTAGTGATACCCCCATTCAACTAACCTATGTTATAAGAGATTTCAACCTCATAGTTTTCTTTCTTCCTTGTTCTTATTTACTATATCCAATGTTCTTATGTCCAATCAATCCTGATTCTTTCTTAAATCCAACCTCTTTCTCTCTTTAATTTTATTTTTCCCACTTAATAGTATTTTGTGTTTTTTTTACTATTCCATGTAAAGATAGTTTTAAACATTCACTTTCTAATCACAGTTCTAACTTTTGTTTCTCTCTCTCTCCCTCTTCCCCCAAGATATCAAGCAATCTGATAAGTAGAATCATATTAAACATATTTCCACGTTAGTCATGTTGTGAAAGAAGAAACAGAACAAAAGGGAAAAACCATGAGAAAGAAAAAAAATCCAAAAAAAATGACAATAGTATGCTTTGTTCTGCATTCAGACTCCATAGTTCTTTCTCTGAATGTGGATAGAATTTCCCTTCATGTGTCTCTTGGAATTGTCTAATATCATGGCATTGCTGAGAAGAGCTAAGTACAGTGTTCTCCTGGTTCTGTTCACTTCACTCAGCATCAGTTCATGTAAGTTCAGGTTTTTCTGAAATTCACCTGCTCCTCATTTATTATAGCACAGTAGTATTCCATCACATTCATATACAACAACTTGTCCAGACCTTCCCCAATTGATGGGCGTCCCCTCAATTTCCAATTCTTGGCCACCACAAAAAAAGATGCTATAAATATTTCTATACATGTGGGTCCTTTCCCCTTTTTTTGGATGTCTTTGGGATACAAACCTAGAAGTATTGTTGGGTCAAGGAGTATGCACATTTGCCTAGCCCTTTGGGCATAATTCCAAATTGTTCTCCGGTAGGGTTAGATCAGTTTACAACTCCACTCCACTAATGGTGCATTAGTGTTCCAATTTTCCCACATCTTCTCCAATATTTATCATTTTCTTTTTCTCTCATATTAGCCAACCTGATGCAAACTCTTTCTCTTGTATCCACTACCAGCTGTTATCAGTTACTACTACTCTCTCATACCTGCTACCAGCCTTCTACAAGCCCTCATTATCTGGCAATACTGCCTAGATTGTATTTGCACTTGCTTCCTAATAAAACTCCCTATCTTTTCTCTAGGGGAGGTAGGTGACACAGTGCTGGGCCTGGAGTCAGAAAGACCTGAGTTCAAATCTAACTTCAGATACTTAACCAGCTGTGTAGGTCACAGTCACTGGGCAAGTCACTTGACTTGTTTGCCTCAGTTTCTTCATCAGTAAAATGAGTTAGAAAAGGAAATGGCAAACCACTGCATTATCTTTGCCAAGAAAATCTGGTCACAAAGAGACCAACTGGACTGAAAAACCAAACAACAAAACTTCTGTCTTCATCCTCTTCTAGTATCTCCTCCAAACAACTGCG
This sequence comes from Phalanger gymnotis, assembly GCA_028646595.1. NCBI lineage: Eukaryota > Metazoa > Chordata > Mammalia > Diprotodontia > Phalangeridae > Phalanger > Phalanger gymnotis. The sequence goes on from JAQQSZ010007012.1 coordinate 8,202, forward strand.
AAACTAATCCTTTTATGTATATGACTGGTGAGGTTATCTCTTTACCCAAGTATCTTCATTGCTTCCAAATTGCCTACAAAATGATGTTTAAGTTCCTCTGCCTGATCTTTAAAGCTCAAAAAAAGTTGGCTTCACACTACCTTTTGAGTTACTCCCCAATAGTGTAGGAATGCCTATCAGCCAAACTCGATCTATGCTTGGATGTGAATACTTTGCCTTTGCTCTTGCTCTATGTCTGGAATTCCCTCCATTTCTCTTTTTTTTCTACTGAAATGTTGTCTCCCTGATCACTCTAGTCCTGGAGTTGGTGGCATTTGAGATGAATTTTAGACATTGAATAGGAATTTAACAGATAAGAAGTGGTTGGCAGAATATTTCAGACTGTGGAAATAGCACAGGAAAAGCCACTAAGACAGAAAATCACTCAAGGTGCTCAGGAGATGGGACTGTCCAGTTCACAGTCATACCTTGGAGATATTGTGGGTTTGGTTCCAGACCACCACAATAAAACATATATTGCAATAAAGTGAGTCACGTGAACTTTTCGGTTTCTCAGTGTATATAAAAGTTATGTTTACAATAAGTTGCAGTCTATTAAATGTGTGATAGTATTATTCCTAAAAAAATAAATGTATATATCTTAATTAAAAATAATTTATTGCTAAAAAATTCCAACCATCATCTGAAACTTCAGCAAGTTTTAATCTTTTGGGGGGGGTGGAGGGTCTTGCCTCGGTATCGATGGCTGTTGGCTGCTCAGGTTGGTGGTGGCTGAAGGTTGTTATGGCTGTATCAGTTTCTTAAAATAAGATAACAACGAAGTTTTCCACATCAATTGACTCTTCCTTTCATAAAAGATTTCCCTGTAGTACATGACTTTGTTTGGTAGCATTTTATCCACAGTAGAACTTCTTTCAAAATTGGAGTCAGTCCTCTCAAATTCTGCTGCTGCTTTATCAACTAAGTTTATGTAATATTCTTCAACATTATTGTGTCTCTGGGAATAGGGAAGCCCAAAGAGATGGAGAGAGATGGGGGAGCAGCTAGTCAGTGGAGCAGTCAGAACACATACAACATTGATCAATTAAGTTTACTGTCTTATATGGGCACAGATCCTGGTGCCCCAAAATAATTACAAGAGTAACGTTAAAGAACACTGGTCACAGATGACCATAATAGATATAATAATGTTAAAAGTCCGGAATATTATGAGAACTACCAAAATGTGACACAGAAACATGATGTGAATACATTTTAGAAAATGAAACCTTCAATTCGTATTAAAACAAAAATATCGATTATCCACAAAGTGCAATAAAATGAGGTATGCTTATGTTTGGACTGTAGAATTATGTTTAAGGTTTTGATTTCCTCAGTAAGACTGACCTGACAGTATGTAAAGAGACAGTATTTAAACTTAGAGACAGAGTCAGAAGGAAAGGGGAGGGGGAGAGAGAGAGAGACGGAGACACAGAGAGAGAGAGACAGAGACAGAGAGAGACAGAGAAAAAGAGACAGAGACAGAGATGGAGAGAGAGAGATGGGGAGAGAGAGAGACTTTCTATCAGGTGGATTCTCTCTCAGGAGACCTTCATGGCTGAATTCAACCACCCTTGAAGGAGTGGCTGTGGCTGGGAACTGGCTTATTGTCTCGATACAAAGACTTATTTGGCATAACTGATTCTCTTCACCCAATTACAAAATATTTCCTGTGTTGTATCATTTGCTTTCATCCAGTGACAAAAACCATCTAAAATTGGTGCTTCAATTTCCTCTCCTCTTACTCTCTTTTCAACTCTCCAAGATCTGGCTTCTAACCTCATTATTCAAGGTAGACTTCCTTCCCCAAAGTTATCAATGATGTCCTAATCGTCAAATTGAATGGTCTTTTCTCAGTCCTCATCGTTCTTGACCTCTCTCCAGTCTTTGATGCCACCGATTCCCCCTTGTCTTCTTGACACGTCTCTAGCGTTTTAGGACATCTCTCTCCTGATTGTCCTTTTACCAGTCCCACTGCTCCTCCTCAGTGTCCCTGGCTTGATCTTCATTCAGGTCTCACCCAATGAAGTGAGTGGCCCCTAGGGCTCAGCTCTGGTCCCTCTTCTATCTTTCGTCTGTGCCATTTTACTTGGGGATCTTATTAGCTTTTATGAACTCAATTATCATGTCTATGCAGAGGTTTCTCAGAGATATTTATCCAGTCCTAACTTCTCTCTTCACCTCCAGTCTTGCATCTCCAGTTGTCTATTCATCATCTCTTACTCATAGATGTCTCTCCCATAGACATCTTAAATTCAACATGTCCTGATTGAAATCATTATCTTCTCCTAAAAAAATCCCCTTTTCCCATGTTACCTATTCATGTTCAGCATACTCCCAAACTCCCATTTCAGCCAGTTTCACAATCTATATGTTATCTTTGAATCTTTCCTCTCTCAATCCCCCATATCCTATGTGGTCACATACCTACTTTTGCAACATCTCTCACATATGCCCCTTCTCTCCTCTGACTCAACCTGCTGCCCATGTGCAGGCCCTCAGCACCTCATACCTGGACTTCTGCAGTGGCCTGCTGCTTGGCTTCCCTTTCCTCAAGTCTCTCTCCACTCCAAACTACCCTCAATCAGCGATTTTCCTAAAGTGCTGGTCTGACCACATCATTTCTTTCACTCATTAAACTCCAATGACTCCGTTACCTACAAGATCAAATATAAAATCCTCTTTGTGTGTTCAAAGCCCTTCATAACCTGGAACTCCCCTACTTTTTTTTGGTCTTTTTCTAATCTAGCCTTATACTCCACCCCTAACCCCATGTACTTTGGGATCCAGTGACACTGGATTCCTTGTTGTTCCACAAACAAGACACTCCATTCTCCTGACTCCAGATATTCTTACTGGCTATCATGCATGTTTGGAATGCTCTCCTTCCCTATTTCTGCCTCGTGGCCTTGCTGGCTTTCTTCAGGTTCCAGCTAAAATCCCACCTTCTATGAGAAGTCTTTTCTGATATTCCTTAATTCTTGAGCTTTCTATCTGTTGATTAGCTCCAATTTCTCTTGGATATAGCTTATTTGTATGTAGTTGTTGGCATATTGTCTCCCTCATTAAACTTTGTACTCCTTGATAACAGAGACTATCTTTTGCCTCTGTAGGTAAGCTATCACTTAACACAGTACTTGGCACATAGTAGGTGCTTAAAAGTTTATTGACTGCTGTATTCCTTCAAATTGATCATGGACTTATGCATACATGCCTAGTTTGATTAATTCAATTGAAATGTCTGGGCCTTCTGTGATTAATTGGGATGGAGGTAGACCTATATCCTCATACCTGCATATATCTAAGTTTTCTTTGTATATCTTTTCATAGTAGAGTCTCATTAGCTTTCAAGAGAAGGAAGGCCATGCAAATCACCAAAGAAGGAAAAGAATGGCTCTCTTTTTAATACCTTGAGATTAGAGATGTCACAGCACTAACATTTGTGTTTGGGGTCTATTTCAATCCCTCTTCATGCATGCTTACCCTAGCAACATTTCAAAGCATTATTCTAGATTACTCTGGTATTTTATCACACATCTGACTGTCTGACACATTTTCTGTCTCAGCAAGAATGCTTTAGGCAAAATTTCATGTATTTTCTTTCTTTCTTTCTTTTTTTTTTTTTTAGTGGGGGGAAAATAGCAACAGCTACAATCAGGAAATGACTAGGGAAATAAATGTCCTTTCAAATGCTACAAACCTCTCATGGCAAATCTCTGATTTGTCTGTTTGGGCCATCTTTTGTACAGTATTGTGGTGGAGAATATGCAGCCTAGCCAGTCACCAGAAAGATAAGACCCTCATCATAGTTGCCGCTCAAACCCTCCTCTCGTCCTAACTCTCCTATTACTGTCAAATTCACCACAATTCTCCCCATCACCCTTGTTTACACTCAAGGTGTCATCCTCACTCTCTCTCACACCCTTATCCAATCTGTTGATTATACTTTTGTAACATCTCTCATATATACCCCTTTCTCTCCTCTGACACTGCCACCACATAGGGGCAGACCCACTTCTCAGGCCTGGACTGTGATAGTGATTCTGTTGGCTGATCTTCTTGCTTCATGACTCTTCCCAGTCTAATCCATCCTTCATTCAGCAACCAAAGTTATTTTCCTAAAGCACAAGTCTAACCATATCACACACAGTAGCTCCCAATTACCATTAGGACCAAATACAAAATCTCCTGTTTGGCATTCAAAGGCTTTCATATCCTAGCCCCCTCCTACCTTTCCAGTCTTTACACCTGCTCTGCAATATAGTGACGCCAGCCTCCTTGCCCTTCCTCAAACAAAACACTCCATTTCTGGACTCTAGCCTTTTTACCTGGCTGTCCCTCATGCCTGTAATTCTCTCTGCCTCCTGGCTTCTTTTAAGTTCCAACTAAAATCCCACCTTCTACGGTAAGCCTTTCTTTAATGCTAATACCTTCTTTCCCTCTGTTAATTCTTTTCAATTTATCCTATATGTAGCTTGTTTGTACATAGGTGTTTGCATGTTGTCTACACTATGTGCTTCTTAAGAGTAGAGACTGTGTTGTTTTTTTTTTCTTAATTTTGACTTTCTTTATATTGCTCACACCCTTCTCCCTTCATTTAGCAAACTGCCTGGACCATATTGTTGTTTGTCCTTCATTCTCAAAGAGGACCATGACATAAGGGAAGTGATGCCAAGACATGCAAGTGAATTCACTAGCCTCACTTTCTCCTCTACAGTCATCTGGGTCCAATGGCAAGTTACAAGACAACATCTAGGATCACTGGAGATGGCACTGGATGTAGTGGGAGACCTTGGCCTTTTTAAGCTAAGGTCTTTAACAGGTCTAATTTTGACTGAGACAATGCCCATTCAATGATTAAGGCTAGGTAAGACTTGAGGCAGAGAATGGCCTCTTCTACCTAGTCAAAAAAAATCAGTGTGGGAGGAGAAAGCCCTCAGGGTTTCTGGCCAAAACAGAAACAATTATTATTTGTATTCACTCTGAGCCAATCAGGGCCCAAACAATGACCAAGTAGGACTTGGCCTGGGAGCTATTGTTGGCCAATCAATGAGAGCCGGAGCACCTTTGGGCAGAGCACTGGCAGGTAAGGGTATGATACCCTATGTGGACAGAGGGTTTGATAACCTATGTGGATGGAGGGAAGGGAAAGAAAGAAAGAAAGAAAGAAAGAAAGAAAGAAAGAAAGAA